>JAJMHX010000020.1:0-197127 GCA_030575095.1 Scheffersomyces ergatensis | reverse complement strand
CCTCTGCAACATTAAAAAAAAACAACCAACAAAAAATATAATTAATAAATAAAAAAAAAAAAAAAAAAAAAAAAAAAAAAAAAAAAAAAAAAAAAAAAAACCCCCAAAAAAAAAAAAAAAAAAATTTTTTTCTTTTTCTATTTCATGTTTAAATGTGAATTTTAACACACTTGAATTTTTAAACAAACCAAGAAAGTAAAAGAAATGTGGGAATTTCCTATTGGAGTATTGGTTAATGTTGATTTCCGAATATTAAGTGTGTGTTCCTGATTGAAAAGTGTCAAAAAAAGTATTCTAGTAACGCGTTAAATTAGTCGACATTATTAAGGTAGATTTGTAACATGTATGATGTGTAGATATATTTTTACTATTCCCATTTTAACTTTTAATTATACTTTGCAGTATAGTGCTTATCTTGCTTTTAATACTTTTCTATCCTTGTCCCTTTAGTTTCACAATAGTAATTACATTATGCTTTGGTTGCAACAACTAGCTTCTATTTAACAAAACAAATCCAAACAAAAAAAACCCCTCTTCCATCATCCTGAAAATTTTTGCCTTTTCCTTGTTCCATTATTTTATGTATCTATTCATCTATTTATCAAAAATATTTAATTCTTTATCATTATTCATAATAGAATAATTTCTCCATTGTTTTTATAATATATATAATTATACTCCTTATATATATTAATTCTCCTTCTCCTGCTGTTTAAGAAAAATATTTATTTTATAGCAGCATTTCCTATTTGGGATTAATTCAAATACGAACAAAATCTTAATTATCATATCAAACTTTTTATCAAACAGAAAACAAACAAAACAAACCATTGCTATTTAATAATTACTTTTTGATATTATTGAAGACATGTATGTGTCTATTCTATATACTAATGATATAACAATTCGTATAATTGAATTGAATCAAAGTAGAAAAGAAAATAAATTGTCTAATTCCTGATCTTTCATCAATTTACTTTAATTAGTTGAATTTTTACTAATTAATAATACAAAATTATCCGTCAAAATATTGGGCAGTCAACCACCTGAACATACTTGTTTCTCACACACACACACACTCTCTCTCTCTTTCTTACTCTTCATTTATTATAAAGTTGTATAGATATATATATCTATTACTTCGTCAAACTCCTTTTTTACCACCTACATCAGTTCACAGGTAAATGCCCGCCTTGTCTTGTCTGTCTCTAACCTCCTCATATCATATATTTCAATCAAATTAACAACTGTTTGTTGAAACGGTGAGGCAAATTATGGTATGTATAGGATTACAATAAATCTCTCTCTCTCTCTCTCTCTCTCTCTCTATCTGTCAGTTTCTCATTATTATTATCTTCTATCGCTGGTTATTATGCTATAATATATATATATATATATATATATTCATATTAGTTTCTTGCTGTCTATTAATTAAACATTATGTAGTTTCTATATATTATTTTGAATATCTAATGTTTAAATATTTTTAAAAAAAAACCCACTTACTTTTTGTTCTTCTTGGAAATTCTTCTTAATGCTCTTTGTTCATTCTTCATAACACCATCCACCATCTTATATTTACCTTTAACACCCTTGGGTCTTCCACTTAAACCTCTATTACCCCCTCTTGCAACAACCAAGGTAACCTTGGGTTTGATTTGTTGTTTCTTAGTTAATTTCTTCATTAATTTTTGAATTTCATCAGCCTTATCCTTTTCAGATTTACCACTATCATCATTAATTAAATCAGACTTCTTCTTTAATTTCTCTAATCTTCTTAAAGCTCTCATCTTCTTACGTCCTTGAGCTTCCAAAACTTTCTTAATTGGTCTGGCATTTAATTGTTTTTGTTTTTCTTTAATGGCTAAGGCAGCTTCTTTAGTAATAGGTTTGGTAAGTTTAGAATGTCTCTTTTCATCATCAAGAAACCATTCAGGTAATCCATCCTTATCACGGAATGAATATCTATTTATCCCTTCATCAATTAAATCATATTTATTCTTTTGTCCCAATGCAACTTGATGAGCTAATGTCATGGCTTCAACCGTCGCTATATCAACTTTTTCTTGTTGTGATTTGGCCTTGGAATATTTACGAGATAATGAACTGGCATCATTCTCATCTTCAGATTCATCAGATGATTCATATTGTTCCCTTTCAGCAGCAACAATTTCAAAATCACTATCAGAATCTTCATCCATTGATTCATCATCTTCTTCTTCTTCTTCTTCAGCTGCGTCTTGTTGTTGTTGTTTCTTAGATACAGCTTGTTCCTTTTCACTTATCATATCATTCAATAAACTTTGTTCATCAAATTCATTAAATATAGAATCAGATTGGAAAAATATTTTGGCATTTTTAGACAAGGAATTTTTATTATTTCTTTCGGAAATAGCTCGGATATGTTCATCATCATCAGAATCAGAATCATCTTCCATCACATAATCTTTAGGTTCATTATCATCATCACCCTCTTCATCATCATCACTCCTTATACCATCCCAAGGTTCTTCATCACCATCTCCTCTTAGTTTCTTGGCTCTATATTTAGCATCACGTTCAGATTGTCTTTCTTGATAATGATTATACATATCATCCAACTGTGCTTCCAATTCATCAACTTCATCTCCTGAATTCATTTCGGCATCTTCATCAATATGAATATCATTATCTTTAGCCAAATCTTCATCATTAAAGATCATTCTCTTTTTACCCTTGGATAATTGATCTAATTGACCCGTCTTCTCAGCGGTTTTCAAATTAAATAATGATTCAGATCCTAATTGAGCAGCTTCTAACCCAATATTCATATCAGTTAACATATTCATTTGATTTCTAACAATTTCCTTTTGTTTTAATTCATTTGATCTTTTCTTTTCTCGTTTATTCTTTTGTTTATGTTTATCAGTTAATTCTTGTAATTCTTTATCAATTTGTTGTTCTTCAGTTAATTCTTCAACTTCAATTTCTTCTTTAGTTTCCTTTTCATCTAATCCTAATAATTCACGAGCTTGCTTTCTGAATTTTAAAATTAATTTAAATTCTTTCCTACCCAAAACTTTTAAATCTTTAATACATTCTATTAATTCAGGAGTATAAGTTTTTAATTTCTTTAATATTTTCCAATCATGATCATCCTTTTCTGGTTCGGTTAATCTATTTAAAGGTCCTAAAGTATTGATGGGATCTTCATTTTTAATAAATTCAATCATATCCATAGTATGATATAACAAATTATCACCTTCTTCATAACCTTGTCTTTGTCTTACTTTCTTTTCGGGATTGAAAATCTTAGCTTCATTATTAACAGAACTTGAAGCAACTTCTTCAAATACAGATTTAGGATCTAATAATCGAGGATCTAATTTCTTAGGTGCTTTAAATCCTTTACAAACGACGAAAATTTCGGCCGATACATTTCTTGAAGCGGGTGGTTTAGTAGCTTCAACTTTTTCAAATAATTGTTGGAAAACCCACATTAAATTATTATAATCTCTTGATCTGAAAATCTTTGTAACAAAGGTTCCTCCTACTCCTAAATTTTCAACTGCCAATTTTAAAGCTTGTAAGGTTAAATGAGATTGTGTAAATGCATCTTGAACCCAACCTAAACCAACGTTGGGAGCACCATCATGTAATACAGTATCTGCTTTCCAAGTTTTCATATGACCTCTTAATTTAGAACGACAATCTTCAGTAGTAATATCTGATTGGAATGTGATACAATTAGGTAATGATTTTATAGGTACAATATCCACCCCAATAATCAATGAATTCAAGGGACATAATTGACTGGCAACTTGACACCATGAACCAGGAGCAGCACATAAATCAATAACAACTTTAGACTTTTCTAAGAAATGACCATACTTCTCATTAATCTGTATAATCTTAAACGAAGAACGAGCTCTGTACCCCTTTTCTTTGGCTAAGTAATAGTAACGATCTAAACGACCTTTACTGTTCTTCTTCTGTGTCTTACCCATCCTTTATAGTGTGTAGTAAAATTAAACGTTAATCTTAAAACAACTTGTATTCTAAAAGAAAACCCATAATGTAATTTTTCCTTTCTCTTGTGATGCTCTGCTCCATAGAAAAGAAAAAAAAAACTTAAAAGAAGAAGAAAAAAAATGTATGTATATATGCAGGAAAATTAACTATGAGCCTATATATATATATTACATTATATTTATAACTCCCAGGCAGCAATATCTATTTGATCTCGTTCTTGATCAATAAGACCAATATCAATTAGATTGATATTACTATCATTACATATGATACACTCTTTGGTTAAAATATCATCCAATTCCTTTTTGTTTACGATTGAGTTGGGGTTTTTCTTGAAATTATCAAAGATTTTCTTGAATCTATAATCATTTTTCAACTTCAAATAATTTCGAATTAAACAATCTCGATGATGACCATGATGACAATTGGGGAAATAAATAAAGTTCTTGGTAATTAAAAGCTTTGAACACAATTGACATGGTTCACCTGGTTCAATGATTGAATATAATTTTGAAGTCTGTTCAATTTTGTTAGCGTCTTTGATTTGTTGTTTCAAATTATGACTTATACTCAATGATTCATTCATTTCCATAGATAATTGATTAATCTTATTGTTATATTCATTTAAAGACTTCACTATTTCATCCTTAAAATTATTAATCATAATTGATTCGGGGAATAACGGTAATAAATCCTTTAATCCAATAACACCTCCACCATTATCAGTATTATTAGTATTGGAATTGGAAAGATTTAGAATATATTTTAAGACTTTATTCAATTCATGTGACAGATTAGTTATATGATTAACTTTTTCTGTATCTTCATCCTTCTTCCCAACAATATCACTAACCAAATCTTTAGTTATTTTAAAAATCCCATTTGATTTTTCTTTATCCTCTGTTTTCTCTTCACTTGCTTCTTCATCTTCTTTCGAAACAACATAATCATCATCTGAAAATTGAAGTGATAACTTCTTACCTTCACAAACCTTATCAATAACATATTTCGAAAATATAAGCCATAATTTCTTTCTTGAACTAAAACTTTCATCTTCTAATTTAGTTCTGCCAATGAAATCTTCATCATTATTATTATTATTATTATTATTATTATCTTCATTATAATGCCTATCATATTCTTGTAATACAAACTCTCCTAATTCGGGTAAATCGTTATCTAAAGATAGTTTCAAAGCCAGATCGTATAATTTCATATCATGGATTAAAATCAATATAGCTGCTTCATATTGATTACAATTTAAACATAATCGTAATATGAAATTTGCATCATACAATTGAATTTTGGAGGATGATTCATTCCTTATAAAATGTAAGAATTTTAAAATCTGTTTACTTGAATTATTAATATCTTGATGAGGATATGTTATTAACAACGATAAATAATAATTATTGATTTGTTTATTCTTGATCCCCTTTTCAAAGATAACTTTAGTTAAGAATTTGATGGTAAAATTATCATATAATTTTATATTATCAATATTCTTATTATAAATTAAGATGGCGGGTAAGAAATTCTCATAATTGATATCAGTTGCATTAAATTTTAACCAAAGATCGATAGTGGCTTGAGGATTATTGATTAATAACACGGTTGAAGTTTTATAAATGATATCGATTTTGTTTGAGATTGAAGATGTATAGATTTTAACAATTGCCCTCACGGCATTATCCCAATCATTAGAATTAATATAATGATTTAAAATGAATTCATAATCTTCTATTAATTCGGCAAAATATAAGAATTTCTGGGATAAATTTAATTCTATCATAATTTGATAAACCACTTTATGATCCAAAATTTTATAATTTCTTGATAAGAAATTTTCAAATTTTAATTCAAATTTATTTAAAAACTTTAATTTAGATGATTTAATCTCAGCTGAATCAGTTGGTTCCACTTCACCAATATCTTTGGTTTTCAAGTCATTTTCTAATGCATAAATAGTCCTCAAAATTAATTCAATGATCCAACTTGATAATATTATAACTCTGATTTTATTTCTTTCGACATCCTTTGCTATACGGAACTTAACCAATAAATATTCAACCAATAATATCTGAGATACTATATGAATAGCCGATATTTTGGAATTAGTAAAGTTATCATATTTTTGTTGTTGTTGCAAGTTCAATAGCATTAAACAAATCTTTTCGAATGGTTCTGACAGAAGTCCTAATATTTCGATCCCCTTGACTTGTAAGTCAATCATTTCATTTTCATTTAATTGTTTGGTTTGTTTATCATCAATACTTCCAAATCCACCTCGTTGTAAATAATCATATCCCTGCTTAATTAAAATTAGATCTCGTTTAGTATAATTTATATCGGGAGATTCTTCAAGACATTTCAAAGCTTCATCATACTTACCCATTTTGTAATAATTATACCAAGTTGATATCAGTTCTCTATTAATAATCAATTCATATATTGAATTTGATGAGAATAACCAATAGGTATTCAGTTTGTAATCAGCCACCATGCCAAGGATATTTTCAGCTCCCGGAGAAATTGTCGAGCTGGTACTATCAACAGTACCAACACCATTTGTGAATTCTGCTAATTGTATTTCATTTGGGTTGGATGGGGAGAGTTTATTAAATATCAACAAGTTTTCCCTATCGCTTTCCAAAGTTACCAAATGATGAGGAGTTATTAAAATATTAGTCGTCGATATTATGGAAGATGTAGGTAATTTTTCCACTAATGAAAGTAATAATTCATTATCATTGGATTGGAACTCATTTGTAGAAGTATCTATATATACATAATCTTGTCCGTTTGCTGCAAACACGGGTTTTTTAGATTTTGGTAATGCAATAATCTTTTGAGCTGGGTTTTTGAAAACTTTTAATAATTCACCATAAGATGAATCAAAACAATCCCAAATATAAAGATTATCATTTATGAAAATATTGATTTGAGTATTGTTATTCGTGAATATTAATCCTCGAAGTATGGGATTTGAAGATGAAGTATGTTTGTAAATTTGTTTAATATATTTATCATCTCGTTTGTTTGCTTCATTTAATGAATCATGAGGTTTGATAAGTGCAGAATAAATAATACACTCTTTTACACCAATTAGAAATTCAACAGTTTTTGAATCAGAATTAGAATCTTCATTGGGAGGAAAAGCAATTGAAGTGATGTTTAAGTTTTTGAATCTTGATAATAGTTTGAATTGAGGATATGTTGAATGAAGATAGAAATAGTGTACATTATTGACTTGGGCTATAAGATGTATTCCATTAGGGTGTAGCCAAGTATTTGTTATTACTATAGTTGGTATATTACTGATAGAAGGAACTTGGTATCGTTTTATTTGAGATGGATTATCTAAATCTATCCTTATAACTGAGCTAGTTAAGATCAAGAACATGATATTATTGGATACAAGTAGATTTGTCAAGGCGTGGTTCAACTCGAATTGTAATTGGACGGGTTCTATATTGAATGATGGAGTCTCATATTCATTATCAAATGTGGAGGTATTTGTGGTTGTACTTGATGTTGCCGTCAAGGCAGATGCTAGTATTCCGTCGGTATTGTTGACATTGTTGATCGATGCTGTTGAATCCAGATTGATGGATGGAGTAGGATCCTTTCCATTTATTGGGATATCCATTGTAATTCAATGTATCGTTTTGTACTCTATTGAATTGTATTGTAATGTAGTGTATACATTAATTTGATTGATTGGATGTATTTAGATACCCCATTTTGGTCTAGACATTTTGGCTGCCTATTATTTTTTCTAGTTGGCAGAGAGCGCTTTTTTAACTACACGTAAATATTTTTTAGTAGTGGGCAGTGCTACCATGCAAAAAACTTTTGATAAAACTAGGGAACTAAGAAAAGGGTGAAATACTGCCCACTCGGCTATTGTAGACAAGTAAGAGTCATAAATTATGGTCATTTTTGACATTTATTAAGTTAAATTAGAAATGAAAATAGTTTGACAAGTATCGAGTAGTTACATTCAAAAATCTTTACTTCAAAATTATAGTGAAAAAAAGAGAAAAAAACAACGTAAAATCCAAAATAGTAAGATAAGGAAAGGCGAGATTCACAACTTCAAATGATTCACTCTAGAAATAGCTTATCTCATGTAATCATCTTTGATTATTACTATTCCCGTTATTAGCATAGTTTAATTAGTTCTATTTATATCGTCACTAATTCTTATTATAGAAATTTTTATGAATGACTTTAAAATGGTAGAGGCTGTGTGCAGGAATTCAAAATTTCATACCCAGCGGAAAAAGGGGGCAATGAGAATGGGTGGGAAAGGAAAGGTCTAAGTTAAGGGTTAGTATAAAAGAACAAGCAATTGATCGATTGTTAGCCATTGATTGTTGTAATTGATATAAACCATTGATTTATTGATTGATTGATTGATTGATTTGATTGCATCATGAATGTGTTGAAATTACAAAAGAAGTATCCTATATTGGATCAAAGCGACTTATTTAATATCATTGAAGACTTTAGGAGTATTGACTTAGATGATAAAGGTTGGGTTGAAAAGAAAGAAGTCATCAATTCGGTATCCAAGAAGGGTCCATACACTTATGATGAAGCTAGAGAAACTTTAAAGAATGTTGATGTTGATGCCTCTGGCCATGTTGAATTGGAAGATTATGTCCAATTGATTGCTCAATTAAAAGAATCCTCTGGTGGTGGATCTTCAACACCAGCAGCTCCAGTTTCCAAATCATCCTCATTGGTATCTGCTCCTTCTAGTGCCTCAACTCAAGTATCATCTCCTGGTAGAAGTAAACCAGCTGCTCCAATTCCAACTGCTAATACTACTAATAAAACTTACATAGGAGGTAAGACATCCGGTACTACCCATACTATTAATGATGAAGAAAGAATTGAATTCACAAGACATATTAATTCTGTCTTAAGTGGAGATGCTGAAGTGGGTGACAGATTACCATTTGATGTTCAAACATTCCAAATCTTTGATGAATGTAGAGATGGTTTAGTCTTATCGAAATTGATTAATGATTCTGTTCCTGATACTATTGATACAAGAGTATTAAATACTCCCAAGGGGAAAAAAGTATTAAACAATTTCCAAATGAATGAAAATGCGAATATTGTTATAAATTCAGCTAAAGCTATTGGATGTGTAGTTGTGAATGTTCATTCAGAAGATATTATCGATGGTAAAGAACATTTGATTTTAGGTTTGATTTGGCAAATTATTAGAAGAGGATTGTTATCAAAAGTTGATATTAAATATCACCCAGAATTATATCGTTTATTAGAAGATGATGAAACTTTAGAACAATTTTTAAGATTACCACCTGAACAAATCTTATTAAGATGGTTCAATTATCATTTGAAAAATGCCGGTTGGCAAAGAAGAGTTACTAATTTCTCCAAAGATATTAGTGATGGTGAAAATTATACTGTATTATTGAATCAATTACAACCTGAACATTGTGATTTATCCGCCTTGAAGATTCAAGATTTACATCAAAGAGCTGAAAAAGTTTTGGATAATGCTGATGCCATTGGTTGTAAGAAATATTTGACTCCTAATTCATTAATTTCAGGTAATTCTAAATTAAACTTGGCATTTGTGGCTAATTTATTTAATACTTATCCTGGATTAGATCCAATTGAAGAACATGAACAAATTGAAATTGAAGATTTTGATGCAGAAGGTGAAAGAGAAGCAAGAGTTTTCACCTTGTGGTTGAATTCTTTAGATGTTGATCCTCCTGTTGTTTCATTATTTGAAGATTTGAAAGATGGTTTAATCTTATTACAAGCTTATGATAAAGTTTTACCAGGTTCAGTTTCCTTTAAACATGTTAATAAAAGACCAGCAAATGGTGGTGAAGTATTAAGATTCAAAGCATTAGAAAATACAAATTATGCTGTTGAAATCGGTAAAGCCAACAAATTTTCATTGGTTGGTATAGAAGGATCTGATTTAGTCGATGGTAATAAATTATTAACCTTAGGATTGGTTTGGCAATTAATGAGAAGAAATATCGTTAATACCTTGGCTGAACTAGGTAAGGGAGGTAATTTAACTGATGCAGACATTTTGAAATGGGCTTCTAGTCAAGTTGTAAAAGGTGGTAAGACTGCTAATGTTAGATCCTTTAAGGACTCTACATTATCTACAGGTGTATTCTTGTTAGACGTTTTACATGGATTGAAACCAGGTTATGTTGATTATGACTTGGTCTATCAAGGTGATAACTTGTCGGACGAAGAAAAATACGCTAATGCAAGATTGGCTATTTCAATTGCTAGAAAGTTGGGTGCATTGATTTGGTTGGTACCTGAAGATATCAATGAAGTTAGAAGCAGATTAATATTATCTTTTGTGGGTAGTTTAATGGCCGTGGCTTCAACTTTATGATAAGTTCCCCAGCATATGGTTATAGTCACTTTATGAATCAATTCCTCTTTTTATTATTGTAATTTTTATAACTTCTTTTATATTTTAATGTATTATTGGTGTATCAAAAATATTTCTAAAAAAATAGATCCATGACTCAATAGTTTAAAAATCCTGCATATTGTACCAACCAATAAAATCACCAAAAAAAACAAGCAGCTTTGTATGGCAGTTGAAATATTTATCAACTCAGATAATAACCATTGTTGAAGACAGACGGATTGGAATACATAAATACAAGATCATGTCGCCTATATTACCATTCACAGAGGCCAACAGCAAGAGAGTGGCATCTTTATTCAGGAGGGCCTTAAGGACCGCCTTTGACTCTGCTTACAAATTTGATGTCTATAGATTGGAGACCATCAAAATAAGACAACAATTCGAAGTCAATAAACATATCAGTGACCCAACTGAGTTGGAAGCAGCTATTACCAAAACCGAGGCTCTTTTGGCCTTGGATAAACATCCTGATCCTTATATTCCTCCAAGCAGACCAGGTGGTACCAAGTACCAAAGAAATATCCCACTTGCCAAGGAACCTATAATCCCAGGTGATTGGTAAATATCATACACCATTAATTCATTTAGTCATTCACTCATTTCATTTTAGCATCCATCACAAACAACAAGCCCATGACTGTCTTAACGAATAGGGATACAACCATCAGCTCAATTCGCAATTTACGATACACACAGTTTACAATTCATCAAAGGTTAAATGATAACTAACAAGATACAACCAAACAGTTGCAATCCAATCAGCATTTTGATGTTACTGATTCATTCCAGTAAAGCAATCATGGTAACTTGAATCTTAACGTCGGATGTAGTTTCTAGTTTTCCAAAAGAACTTAGTTATTCCATTTTCCACAAATATGACTTTCCATAGTCTTTCTTTTTATATTTACTTCATTAAATGCACATATCAAATATGATAACATCCATATTTTAAGTCTCAGTAGGTTGATGTAAACCACATGGCTCTATATAGTAGTCATTAGGGTTGTTGAAAAAAAAATTGTTTCATGTTTGTATCACCCTTTCCCAATGACTCGTAAAATTTTTTTTCTTCGCTATATATATATAGATTTCAATTTGCAACTTTACAAAAAAAAATGGATATCTTCTTTATTCACATAAATAGCTAGAGAGTTTCGGGTATTGTGCAAGTCGAAATTGACTATAAAGTATTCATTACAGTATGTTTTGGATGTTTGAACTATTGTGGATTACTTTAACACATACTGGAAAGTTTTTGAAATCAGCCGCCGTTTCTCCTTTTCTCATCAAATCAATAGATCCCACTGAATCAACCAATCCTGCCGCTACTACCACCACCTCCTTATTATTAGATGAGGCTCCCAAGGTTGCTTTCACAACTACAACAAGCTACACTAGGTTAATAGCACGCTCCGTTAATTTCAATGAAGGAAATATGTACGATGACTTTTTGAATTATATTTCTCAATTAACTGATATGCAAAGACTAGAGTTGGCTCGTCTAATCATGATTATAATCATAGTGTTAGTCATAACGTTAGTGACTATAATGGGTTTTATGGTAGTATTTCAAGTTAAGAATCCATTGGAGTTGCCGCCACCTTCACCATTGAATGAGGATCTATTGGAAAGTGTTCTTCCAGCCAGTGATTTATTAGGGGTTCCAAGAGTGGTAGAAGAACCATCTGAAGATACCATTGACGTTATGGGGGTTCCTATGATAGTTGATACAGGTCAACAATTAGATTTGTTGAGTCAAGCTTCATATCCTGAAAGAAATCTTCATCATACTTTGAACCAAGGTCAAATAGTATACCCTCATATTGAAAACAATAACAACAACAACAATTGTCCTGTTCCATTGCCATTTCGAACATTTCAAGAGAGATCACTTGCACGTTTGCAAAGTGAACAACGTGTTAATGAGCAATGTCTGTTCCTTATCATTTTGACATATTCAGGAAACCTCAATCATTTCAAAGACAACCTCAAGAATTAATGAATTTCAATAATATTCGATATACAACTTTACCCACTACCATGAATTCAGATCATTTCACCACCAATATACCTACCTTTTATATGCTTGGAAATACTGAAATAAACTATTCAGATACTTTGAAAACTGTTGTTGTTAAGGGAGATGAAACTATTGTAAATACAAAGAATGAAGAAAATATATCAGTCAAGGCCAAAGAAGATGCAGACATTAGTTTTGGGCTGCCATTCTTAATGAAAATGGATCAAGATCCACTGTATTGTCCAAGATCAAGTTCAAGTTTAACAGGTCGATTAAATGTTTCTGCATTTGCATTACCGGAAGTCCAAGTGAGTCAAGTGATGGTTATAAGTCATTCATCAGTATCTGCAGGCTCAGCAAATTCCATTGAAGTTATTCTTGATAATATTAGTAAACATTCAAACGATGATCCAAATGATCTAAGTGAGGAACATTATGATTTTATAAATGCAATAGATGACTCTGATTCTATTTCAATTTCCATTTCTATTTCTAATTCCAGTCATGATAGGATCAGTAGTAAGGAAAAACCCACTCCCATTAAAGTAAAAGAATCAACATCTCCAGGGAATCTTGGATCTAGTCAAAAATTTATTCTTAGTGATAAAATTATTGAATTATTACAAGATGAAGGTAATTTTAAAGATAAATTTGATGATTGTTTTAATACTTTAACTGATTATAGAGCTATTGGATTAGATTCTGATTTGGAAAATACATTATTAGATACTAAAGATATTACTATTGAATCAATTGAAACTAAATTTATGGACATTTTTTTGAATCATAAAGGTGATACAGAGGAAGAACTTCGATTTATTGGTAAATTACGATTCTTTATTACTATGGAATATAATGGAAATGATCATGAAATCAAAGAAAGTATTGGAAAATATCACTTATTTATGAATAAGAATTTTAATAAATTTGTTGAAATATTGGAAGGTATTAAATATGAGGATAATAATATACTTGTTAAACATATAATATTATTAATACAAGATTTTGTATCATATTATGATGATTCAAGTAAGGTAGAGGTTTATTATAAGGATTTTTCTAAATGTTTAAGTTTATTATTTGATATTATTGAGATTCATGATAATTTAAAAGATATTATTTATCATAGTTTATTGGCAATTATCACCTCACTTAATTTAAAAACGTTTAAGATTAGTTTCTTACCATTTATTGATAAATTATTTAATAATAATAATAATAATAATGATGATGATGATGATGATGAATTACATTTACAATTTAAGAAACAATTTATTGGATTACAATGTATAAGTTATTATATTTGTTTTCAAAAGAAGATTTTATTAGAAGAATTCAATTTGAATAAACCTTATGAAAGTAAAGCTGATTGTTGTGGATATAAATTAATTCAAAGTATTTATAAAGTTGTTAAATCAATTAAATTAATGAATCACAAAAATGATATTGATATTACTTCTAGAACTATTATAACAAATAACAATGATAATAATAATAATACTAATAATATTCTAATTAATATTACTAATCCAACTAGTCATATTAAATCAAGTATTTATTCATTTGGTTATGAATTAATTGATATTTATTTAATTATTATAAAGATATTTTTAAATTCTAGTCAAATACCCTTATCAACCCAAGTTGAATTATTAACTAATTATATTAATGAGATTTATAAAGATGTGAAAGAATTAGTATCATTTGATCCAAGAAGTTTAGAATCACCTAAACTTTTAGATTTGGATAGTAGTAGTTTATAATTTTAAGTAGTTTATTTATTTATTTTTTAAGATGATCATTCATTTTAAGTAGAAAATATATGGGAATTTTCAATGGGAATGAATCTAGTTGGTGACTTATCTTTAAAATTATATATCGAATAAGGAAAGTGGGGAAAGAACGAAAGAAAGGATTAATTTGTTGGGAGTTGCAAAATAATCAATGGTCATACAAAAAAATTATGATATTTGATAACAAAATTTTGTTACAAAAGACACGACCCCAATTTTTATAGTACAGTAGTTTTGAAATTTATTATACAAATGAATCCAGTAAAGAGATAGAGGGACAGTAACCATGTGGTGTTTACCAATCGTCTAATAAGGTATATGAAAAAAGCGTGACCTAAATTAATTAATCATAACTAATAAATATAAACTATTTGATTGAAAAAAACATCTATATATTTAACAATAAATTAAGGCACATTTTTTATGTATTACGGAACAACTCCTTTCAAATTTTGTTTTTCTCCTTTTACGAAATTTTACGATCTGAATACACAGATAGTTTTTTTTTAGAGGTCATATCATTTTATATATAAAAAAAAAATCTACAAAGTTTTATTTATTCTTAATTTTTATATTCTTTCTTTCTCTTTGTTTTCTTTCTTCTTCTTGAAAAAGTATATATCAACCCATCATTAAATCCTTAAACTTTAGTATAATAAAAAAAAAATAAAAGCCAATCATATCAAATCAAATCATTTAAATCACAATGGGTCAAAAGAGTCTTGATATGGAACTAAGAGAAGATCCCAAAGAAAGAGCTGCCACATTCAAGAAGAGATTGTCCGGTCTCCAGAAGAAAGGCTATGAATTGAGTATTCTTTGTGGAGCTGATGTTCTATTATTTGTCGTGGACAATGAAAAGGATGAATATTATCAATTTAGTAGTGTTGAAGATTCCAATAAGATCCTTAATCATTGTCAAAATTTATTAGAACAGAATAAAAAAGTATCTTCCAAGTCTCTTATTGACTTTTTCAATGAGAAATTTTTAAACAAGACTGAAGTTGGTCAACCAGCAGAAGAAAATGATGATTATGTAGCTCCAACTCCACCCTCTCCTAATCCTGAAAAAAAGACCAATAAACGTAAGAGAGCCAAGAAAGCCCCAGTCGAAGAGAGTGAAGAAAAAAAGACCAATAAACGTAAGAGAGCCAAGAAAGCTCCAGTCGAAGAGAGTGAAGATGATGATCATGATGAAAACAGTCAATATGATGTCAACTCTGGATTTGATGGTGATGAAGCTGATCTCAACCTCCTTCAGTTTCATGAATATATACCAGATCAATTATCATCTAGTCAAGTTACGCATATGAATGATCATATCCACATAGGAAATTCTTCTGCTATTGATAGTAATAATAGTCCAAGACCACGTACTTTTTCTCGAGAAGATTCACCTTCAAATTTCTCATTTGGTGATGATCTTCCGAATCTTTCTGCCAATGTCCATGGTAAACCCAAAAATAAAAAACTGGAGAATATATTTTCTTTCTTCTCGTTGAAGTCATAGGTCTGGTTGGACTGGGATTTGTTTTTTATATATATATATATGGCGAAGGCTGGTACTTGTCTGATTGAAAGATCAATGATGTTTGTGTTGATTTCAAATTCCTAGCTGCTGGAGAGGGAATAAATGGAAAAGGGGATTGGAAATATATCATCATAGGGTGGGAAATACTCTAAACATCAACATAATATCAAATCAATAATCATGATTAAGAGCAGCTGAGTCTGATGGATGGATGGATGGATGGTAATGGTTGGTTGTAAAAGAAGAAACATATCTATTTATAATTTGTTCTTTTTTATTTTTAATTCTTTAGATATGGTAACTAATAATAATATACAGGTGTAATTAATTTTTAATAGTCTGCAAAAGACAATTACTAAACTATATGGCTACTTTCAATCTAATTTAAAAGAGATTCTTCTTAAATTCATATAATCATTACTCTATAAAATTAAACAAATTAATTAACTATCCTATCCTATTCTATTCTAGTTATTACCAACCCAAATATCACCATAATATTGAAACAAATTCTGACTTTCTTCATCGAAATCAAATATTTGACCCATTACACGATTATTCATCCCTCCCACACTACTATAGGCACACCAAAGGTAACTATTACATAAATTTGATGTCAATGCCCAACCAGAATCAGGTTCACCTTCACTATTCCGATACACAGATTTAAGAGTTGAAGGTGGGACTATGGCCTGAGAGATTTTCACAGGATTCCTATAAAATTTTTTCATATTTGCTTCCAGATCAAGGAAATTAAATCTACCTTGTTTTTGTTTAAAATCATTTTTATAATCAACTGTTTCATATTGACCACAAAAATGGAATCCAGAATTAAACCATGCTAATGTATCATCTTCACTACTAACATGACCAGGATGAGCAGCACAAATCTCTTTAGAAATATGTTTCTGTCCATTGGCTCTGATTCTATATGGATTAACTTCTCCTATGGCAGCTGCATAATAATCATTAAATTGAAATTGTTCATCACCATTAATTGCAAATGATAACCAAAATAATTCTTTATCACCAAAACTTCGAGTTCGACATGGACCCATGAAATACATATGAGGTAATAATAAAAGTGAATCAATATGTTTAACTTTATTAATGACAACCACTCCTGATTCCATAGTATGTAACATATCATCAAATAAATTCATACTAAGGGTTTTCTCAGTGACCATGGGAATATTAAATAATAATGTATCAATGATTGATGGCATCATTTTTTTGAAATATGGACCATCAGGTGAATTTCTAAATTGAGCGGTTCTATCCCGATAGAAATAAGCTCCATTTTCCTTATACCCTTTTAAATTAAAAAAATATTCTGGAGATTTAACTAATATTGCATCAGCATCAATCAATAAGAATTCTTCAAATGAATTAAATAAAGCTGCCAATAATTTATTCCCAAATCTTTGGAATTTCCCCACATGTTTCTCATTAATGGCTCGACGAACATTAACAAACCAAATATCTTGTTGAGGTAAACTTAATTGTTTGGAATCCAAATAATCCGAGGGGAATAAATGAGCTACTTTCTTAAATGATTCTGGTAAGGTTGAAAATTGTTTACGAGCCGCTTTAACAATAGCTCGCTTTGTTTTGGGTGATACTTCTTCATGATAGATAATCTCAATGGGGTATTTGTTATTAAGAGCCCTTAATAAATGAATCAAATTAACCGTCTCAACCATATGACTATCCTTGATGGTTAAGACTATACCTCGACCATTCAGGATATTTTTGAATTTATTAAGGAAACATGTTTGAGAGTTGGTTAATTTTGATTGAATAGGTTGGAACAGAGATGTCTTTGACTTAATGAATTTAGGAGGCGACATTAATTTCTCTCCTGACCAATGTTCATAGATGGGATAATGGAAGGATAACCAAGGATGGATTCTGGATTCAATATCAGTACAATCAGCAAATGAATTCATATTGATAGCCCTTTCCTTGACAGTTTCTGAAAATTTGGCATTATTATTGCTATTCCTTGAACCCTTTGAAATACTCTTGATAAATTTCTTTTGATCAACCACTAATTTGTCGTTGGATTTAATTCGGACCGGATTATCTTGAGCGATATAACATCGATTGAAAATACGGATATGACTTAGATGATCCATCATTTTTTGTTCGGAATCCAACATCTTACTGTAGAATTTCCGATACTTATCATCAATGAATTTCTCTAGATCATTTTGAACAATCTCTTCATCTTTAGTGATCTTCCGATCTCTTTTAAATTCATCTTTCAACTCGGATTGTTTCTTCTTCTTCCATTCCTTTTCTGCAAATGATTCTCGATCATCCATAGTTAAAGATATATCAGGGTCAACGAACCAATTGGGATCTCGAAGATAAAGATTTTTGAAATATAAATCACATCGATCATTGAAATTCAAATCCTTCATGATGGAATTAATATCATGATTATTGAATAGATATTCATAGTTGGATGAAAAGATATCTTTAATATTTCTATAATCTTCCAATTCCTTTTGAATTTTATATTGTTTGACAGTTGTATGAGATAAAATGGATTTATTCAAGGGATGATATTCAGTAATAAGCCTGTCTTTGGCATCGATATGTTCATCAATGGCTGGGTTCTCAAATGACCAATTATTCTCAGGAGAATTATCATCATAAGTCGAAATTAGTGGAATAAAAACATCATCATCCTCTGTATCTTGTGAATTATAGTTATGACTCCAACTCCATATATTAAAGGTAAAAATCAATATTAAAGTAGTATACAAGATCTGCTTGTAACGTTTCGGAAAACGGGTCTTCAGAATAGCCATTTATAAATTAAAACTCTATTATTGTATGATATTGGCAGTGGTGGGGTATAAAGGGTCCTTCCTGTAGTTTTGACTTTTTTTGACGTTGACTTTGACTTTTTTACTAAGGAGAATGAAAGAATGAAAGATTGAAATTGAATTGAAGAAAGGGTATCATATAAACTGAATTAAGGGATTGAAAACAAACTAATGAAATTCAAATGCTAAAAGGACACCAAAACTATGATCTTGAGTAGTTTAAAAATTTTAGAGGTGATAACATACATATGAAATTTTATCAAATGGCTTTTAACTTTTTTGTGTTACATAATTTTGTTCCTTCTCGTAAATTTTATTTTGACCCTGATTAAAATTTAAACTTATTATAATCAGATCTAATCTAATCTAACATCTAACCACAATGTAAATCTAAATCTCTAATGACACAATCTAGTATTATAACATATCAATAAGCAATCAGATTCATTATTCTATTTAAATTCTTTTGCTCTTCAGGTTGATGAATATTGTAAAGCGTTAGAAAAGTTTCACCTTATTCTACTCCAAACAAGAAAATTAACCAGTGAAGTACATTGAAAATTCTACAGTTTTCTTCTCTATCTGGGTGTTGAAGATGCAATTCAGAGAATTTTAATGAAAGACATTTTAGAGAATGGGTGTTAGAATGTAATGGATTCCATGAATTCGAACAACATAGTGTCATATAAATGATTGATTGATTGATTGATCACAATATTATTAATTCTGCCTTTTCAATTCTATTGTCCTATTGATAACCTAATCCATACTTAATTGAGATTAAGACAATGTTAATGTGTCAATTAGTTAATATAGATTAGGTAAATATAAAAATTGGCTGCCAAAGTTCCTGTGTACTGAAAAAATATTTTACAGCTAAATATAGTAATCTTTTCATTAGTTAATTATAGTAACAAAAGGTAACGTAACTTATTATTCTAAACATGGTCAATGATGGTAGGAGATCACTGATTACTATTCACACAATGGTATGTAATCTGTATTGGGGGTAGGAGTAAGATAGTAAGAGTAAGAGAGTAGGAGAAAGAGTAAGCGACTAGGAGAGCAAGAGAGCAAGAGAGTAAGAAGATTCGTAATTATTCATAGTAGCATTCTTTCTCAATAATGTTTCATTAGTTGAAGACAATGTCTTTTTAGGGGCCTATCGAGTTTGAAAAGTGGAGAAGCAAATACAACAAAAATCAAAATGATTCATCAATAGAGAAGCATAGCCCACAAAAAATATAGTAGATTATTAAAATTTTTGTTTTATCTTTATTTCTTCATTCATCTTTCATCTTCTTTTCAATCTATAAAATCATTCACACACATATATATACATATATATATATCTTGTCATATCAACTACTAGTTACATTCTCCACTAAACTAATCAATTGAAATAAATAAACCATCAAATTTAAATTTAAACCTTATCTTATCTTATCTAATCAAATCAAATCAAATCAAATATGGGGAAAAATAAGACCAAGGTCAGGCCGATTAAAGACCAAAAAAAAACGTGCAGCAACGTTTTGGGGAAGAAGAAAAGGGATAATTGAACTAAGTGTCTTAGCTAATTGTGACATGGTGGTACGAATCATTTATAACGGGAAATCTTATGAATTTTCATCAGTGAATGATCCCAACGACTTTGATGCATGTAGGAAGGATTTGAATCGAACTTCATTCCTATCACTTTCTAATTTCCTTAAAAAAGAATATAAGAATAAGGAGAAGGTCGGTGATCCAGTAACTAGTAGTTTTCAGAATGGACAAGACGAAGTTGATGAAGTGGCTATGGATGCAGAAATTGTGGATACGTCAGCAAGAAATGAAATTGGTACGCTGTCTTTAGATATTTCTACTGGACATCTTGGGAATACTCCAGTTGAATCACAAGCAAGTCGAAATCAAAATCAAAATCAAAATCAAAATCAAAATCATCAACATGATTTATTCAGTAATCTTGTCATTGCTACTAGTTCTCCAGTTCGAAGTTTTTTTAGGTCAACATCTGAAAGAAGTCAACACCAAGATGAATCTGTCCTTGTCATTGATGCTGCTTCGATTCGGAACAGCACTTTGGAATTAAATCCGGATCATGTTGAAGTACTGAGTAAAATTACATCCGATCACGACTTTGAAGTAGTCAACTTTGAGGTTTCTTCAGAATATAACTGCAGTTGATGCTTATGATGAATTATAAAATTTTTCTTCATTTACAGATTACTCTGCAAGTGTATTTGGAAATACCAAGTCCTGTAGATTCTCATTATTATAGTTGGTGAGGATTTATTTGACAACTTATTTTATACAATTATTTGCTGTGATATTGGCATATTAATTGGTTACTTTTATTTCTTTTTTATTTATTTATTTTGGGTTTTTATTCGTGGATTTCAATTCTTTCTGGTTAATTTTATATTATTTTTTTACAAGGACCCTTTGATTTATTTGAATTGATTTGTTTATTTTTGCTTGGAATTGCTTTACTTTCCTTTTTCTAATATTACTCAATTCTAATTTACAAGAATATTTCCTTTTGTTTAGATTATTCTATAGATAATAGTCGTTTTATAGATTAGTTATTAGATAATAATAATAATATTACATATAGACGCTACCAATTGACAAATTTCCTGTATATAAAATATTGAATTTTTTTTTCACATAGTTTTTTTTTTTGGTAGGAGGAAGATGAGCTTCCCTCTTTAAAAATAAAACTTTCCATAGGATAAATCTAGTTTTTTAAAGACGTTTATTATACCCAAGAAACTATATATACACAATAAAAGATGCCTAGATCAAGACGTTCCAAGTTAGTGACCTTAGCTCAAACCGAGAAAAAGGGAAAGGAAAACAAAACCAGAATTTTTGATGATGTTAGATCAGCATTGGATGAATTCAAATATGTTTGGGTTTTACAATTAGATGATGTTAGGACTCCTGTTTTACAAGATATAAGATCAGATTGGGTTGGATCCAAGTTGATATTGGGAAAGAGAAGAGTGTTGGAAAAGGCCTTGGGAGATACTCCTGAAGAAGAATATAAAGATAATTTACATAAATTATCAAAAGTTTGTACTGGTGTCCCCGGTTTATTATTCACTAATGAAACTAAAGAAGTTGTTGAAGCTTATTTCAAAGCTTATTCAAGACAAGATTATTCAAGAGCCAACTCCAAATCCCCTATTGATTTCACTATCCCCTCTGGAACCGTATACTCAAGAGGTGGTCAAATCCCAGAAGAAGAAGATGTACCCATGTCTCATACTTTAGAAGAAACTTTAAGAAATAAATTCAAGATCCCCACCAAAATTAAATCAGGTAAGATCACATTGAATGAACCATTTGATGTATGTCATATAGGTGATACTTTAAATGTCACCCAAGCCTTGATATTGAAACAATTTGGGGTGGCTGCTTCTGAATTCAAAGTGAAATTCGTAGCATATTATGATGGTGATAATTCAACTGTCACTAAATTTGATGATGACAATTAAATCATAATTAATTATTATTATGCCCCTTCTTGCATTTAATATTAATATTATATTATATTCTTTTCTTGTATAGTAGTCTAAAATAAATAAAAAAGTATCATTTTTAAAATTTTCATTTCATACTAATTATTAGATGTAAATAAATACTTAGAATCGTATACGATACTACTACTACTACTATTGTTGTTCAGAATGTAATATCAGCAACAGGTTCAAGGCTTTGGACCGAAATTTACGCCCAAAGCTCGTTTAATGAATCTGTCTTCTATTTACGTTGTCTCTTGAACAGCAATTAACTATCCTACACTAAAAATACAAATGCCAAGCCAAAAGCAACTCATACCACCTCGCCTAACTTCCTTGATCATTCCCATGATTCGTCATCATCATCGTCATCATCATTTGCAACTTCACCATCAATTTTGGGCTCACTCTGAACAAAAAATAATCGTGCTGAATCTTGACCTATATTCTTAAGCCCATATGAATTCTGGGGAGGTACGGCAAATGAACAACCTCTGGTAACAACAAAGGATGCATTATTAAGAGTCACTTCAACCAATCCTTTTACAACATGAAAGAAAAACACATACTCTGCTGAACTTCGGAATTGTTTAATTCCTTCCAAGGGGAATTCAATTAATCCACTTGCAACTGAACCTTCTTTGAATAAAGACGCTAGTTCAAAATTCTCAAAGCTATTGTCATCACTAATACTCAGGAAATCACCACCATCTGGAGCATAGGCCACCGTCTTCTTAATGGGTTTATCATTAACATATACACTGGCATCTAATGATTTCTTGGAGAACCATTCAGATCCACTTATTTCAGGATCTGATTCATAGTCATACACTGACCTGCTGTTTCTATTTATGTAATTATTCCCATTATTTGGAGGACTACCTCTTCTTGATCGGGATTTGAATCGTTTAGCAATTCTTATATCATTAGGTGGTTCGGGGACTCGAACAAATTCTTTAACCGTTTGTAAGGGAACTTTCCTTACATCTGCTGCTAAAGTTGTATCTGGGTCTGCTTGTGTTTCATCATCCCTCCCATACACAATCTTTTCATTTCTCCAATATGCTAATGGTGGAACCTTAGTTCTCTTCGATCGTCTAAGTCCATCAGGTGGTGGTGAAGGTAGTGGTGATGGCTTCACTATAGTAGACTGTTGTGGTTTGATCGAAGCCTTGACCATGGCTCTTGATCTCTTAGATGATGGTCTCTTATTGGTTGGTGGTGGAGATAATAATTCACTCCGTTGGTCATAGTCCTCGTCTTCATCTTGATCATCGTCTACTTGATCATCGACTTGATCTTGATCCTCATCTTCGTCGTCTTCATCTTCTTCTATTATTGGGTTCTTCCTACCCCGGGATGAGTTTCCTAATGCCATACGCTTAGTTAAGGATGATGTAGCTTTACTTGTTTTCGTTGCGGGAGGCTTTCTTGATGCTGTCGTTGTTGTAGATTTTATTTTTGCTTTTGCCTTTGGCTTCGATATAACTGGCGATAGACTAACTGGTGATAGACTTGCATTGTTTTCATAGCCGTCGTCTCCCCCCATATCATAATCATTATTATAATAGTCATCATACTGTTCATCTATTGGAAAAGTATCATTACTACTGACAAATAACTTTTGCTTTTCTAGATTTTTAGTGCTACTATTTATATTATTGGTATTGTTATTCTTATGTTCTGGTAATGGTGACCTTAGGGGTGATTTCTTTGTTTTTAGTTTCCCAGCCGTATTAGCAAATTTTGAGGAGATGGATATGGGGGATAAATTGAATGATTCACTTTCAAAATTTAGTTTCTTTGCAACATTGTCAAAATTATCTTTGGGAGTTAATGACTGTAGCGACTTTCTCCTATTAGTACTTGGTCTAAGAATGGTAGTATTGTTATTCTCATCATCATCCGAAAAGAATTCATCGATATCTTCCATATCATATTTATCCTTCCTTAGATTTTGTCGAGGTCTGATCCCGGTCTTTCTCGACTCAGACCCTAGATTCAACAAGTTCATGATATCGAAGCCAGTTTATGATTGAACCCTATTATTACTTTTCAAACCCTTTTGATCTATTTTAAGGGTGTTGGTGTTGGTTTTTGGTTTTTGGGTTTGTTTGTTTGTTTTCCTTTAATTATTTCTTAAAAATAATGCGTGACACAAAAACGCGCCACTCTAAAAATTCTAGACTGCCTAATATGGTAATGTATTTCGTAGATCCACTACATACTACCTACTACTATATAGACGTAACTAAGAAATCATCACGAGTATTACAACTTAATTCATATGACATCACCAATCCATCTGAATATAAAAGGTATAACATAAAACGAGGATAGCTGGCTGACATTGACCTATTCCGGGTCGTTAACCCAACAATAGTTCTGTAATTTCCTTGCTGGCCAGGGCCTAAGAGATTGGGAAAGACATGTTCTTGCCTCATACCATAAACCCCTCTAAATTGACATAATCTCATTATGCTTACTAGACCTTGTTGTGAGACAGCCACAAAACACTGCAATTCAGGTATGACTTCTGTAATTGAAATCCTGTTAGAACCAGTAGAGATATCATTGGCAGAAAATACATCTCCAAACAAACTCTTGGTTGAACTACTACAAAATAACGAATCTGCTTGATACAATCCTAGTTTGGATGCAGTTGATATTAGTAAGAAATCAGTCGAATATAAATCTTTGACTGGATCCAATACATATGATTGACCATTTATTGATTTTATAGGGGTACGACCTTGCAACTTCTCATATTCTTTGAATAACCCCTTTTGTATTCTTCTATATTCTTCGTCCAAACTACTAAATTTCACTGGTTTTTTTGAAGGTGATATTTTGGCACTTGTCGCAGATATGTCCATGACAACAGATTCAAAATGTTGCCACTTAGCAGCCATTCCCAAATGACTTGTTTTCACAGGATCGCATTCTAAATCAAGGATTTTCGATTCATTCATAATGCTCAAAGCAACTTTATTCGAATCAACAGAAAAATCTCCAAATACTTCTTTCAAAGAATCAACTGTTTTGAAGTACCCCGAATTGATAAATTTATTTGTCCAACAAACTTCTTGCTTGAGGACAGTTCTTACCTCTACCACTGGTGATTGAAATAATATTCTATTGAATCTTCGAGAATCTATTAATGGTAAACTTTGATGACCAAAATTAATGTTATTCCTGTTTTCCACTAATTCAATGGAGCTATCCGCATAATAATACTCCTGACCTTTGAGTTCCATATCACATAAAGGACCTGACTTTATACTGAATTCAAACCTGAAAACAGCTAGTTCTCCACAGACTGTAGTACAAGAGCTCCTTATTACGTGGTCCTTTTCACTATCCTCAACCTTAGCCAGAACAATAGTCACTTCAGGTATATTATGCAATAGTTTATGAGTTACAACATGATAAAATCGTTGATCTATTCTATGATAATAAAATAATACCAAAGAATGAGAATTATCTGATGTGATGAAAACATCATGATTATTATCATAATGTTTAAAGTCTATACCCCAAACCGAAGAACTCAATCTGAAATTAAATTTCGGCTTCATTGTAACTTTTATGCTACCAGGAGTACGTCTTTCTCGGATTTTCTTAACTATATCTTCCACATACCATATCGATACAACACCATGGTCTGTACAAGTACATAAGATTGGAACTTCACCTAGAAAATCAGGGAAAGATTTTATAAAATTTATACTATGAGGAAATTCGGGCCAGTTTGAATTTAGTCTGTCTGTTGCTGTGGTGAATTGTGGTCTTGTGTCGAATTTTATGATTGGCTTAGATTTGGGAAGATTTGGATCCAGACCAAAGCCAAATATAAACAAATCTGAATCATTAGCAGCCACAAAATATTCTTGATTAAAGGAATTATCTTTGATTAAAGTTGTTAGATTATTCTTGTAAGGTATATTCTGCTCCATTTCTAAGTATTTCATACCCACTGCTTTTAAATTTAATGAACCTCTAAAGTGAGTCGATGGAGATCCTTGAAGTAGTTGATAGGGATCAATCTGTTCAAGTTCAAATTCACCATTTACCGTAATTAAATGGGGTATTTCATGTCTTTCCCAACTTTCGTATGCACTTTCAGAATTATCTGGCAACCTATCATGATTAATCATAAGTGGTTTTTTGATTAATTGAACCTTTGATAATGTACGATTTCTGTAAGTACTATTTTTATCCGTAGATACATATGTGAAACTCAAGTCGGAACCAGCCGCCTGTAGATCGTTATTCTCTTCAGGTCTCTTACTCACATAATATAAATCTGGATCTGAAGTAGGGAATGTACTTGCATCTACCCAGGACTCACTCATAAAGTCAAGACCAATGGAAGCATTATTGCTCGTAGTATCGTTATTATTATTGTCATTGCTATTATCATTATAGTCATTGTTTATTTGATTAATGGCATTCGCAATTGAGACAAGACGATCATACGAATTTAGGATAATATCCTGAGAAATAGAGCATATTCCAGAATAAAATTCACCTTGATCGTTGTCAATTTCAGCAAAAATCGCTTTGTTAATTTCATTTTCGATAAGATTATCCTGAGTTGATGCTTGACTTACAGAAAATATTCTGTTGGATGGATCCAAGACTATTGCCTCAAGTGGCCAGTAAACTATTCTTCTAATTTCTTCAATGATTATACCGTTAACATCTGTCAATAAATCTTCATTATCAAGTATAGCACGAACTATAACATCAACTTGGATTTCGGACCCAGTTAGTTCTGCACGTTCCATCTTAAGTTCAACCATTTCTTCAAAGAGTATTTCAATTTGATCTTTAGATCCACCATCAATTCCTCGACGCTTCATTCGATCAATTGCTTCTCGAAGGACGGGTGTCAAAAAAACATTCATTAGATTACCAATTACTACTTTTATTTCGTCTTCGCTCCTATCCGCATAGTTATATTCATTATCATTACTATAGACATCAACATAATCACTAGGAATGTTCAAGGCAAGTGTAGTTGATTCTTTTATCATTTGTTCAACACGCGAGAGAACCCAAGCTATGTTCTTACCATAATTTTGAATATAAATTGAATTATAAATCATATCGTTAATTTGTTCATCCAGTCGAATATCAATTATATTAACGTCAACTGAAAAGTGATTTCTGATGTGATCTTCAAGATAATCCTGAATTATGTTGTAAATTTTTGCAATTACCATATCTATAAAGCTTTTCCGAAGTTCTTGATCAACTACAACATTAAGTGCATTTCGAACGTTGAACCCCAACTCAATTCCCCCTTGAATCTTGGTGTCAACTATTTCTTGAATTCGATTATCCATTTCATGCTTTATGCCATAAAACGCGACTCCAAGATCACACTCATTGAACAATTCCTCATCTACTAAGAATTCATTAATTGCTTCCCGTATTTCCATTGACCGACTCTCCAGTGGGGGTTCTTCATCGCGTCTTGCAGAAGGTATCACATTTCTAGGAACCCGTTTAACATTTCTGTATCTTAGGAAGTTATCAAACTTCTCAGCAGGCGTCATCTGCTGTATATTACGCAAATCCATTATACTGTTACTACCATGCTCTAGCTAATTGATTTGCTTTGATTTGATTTGATTGAATACTACTTATATACATACATACCCAAAATTAAAAATTAAATGATCCACACATTTTTTTCTAAGTATAGAAAAAATTTATAAGCACTATCAACCCAACCCAAACTTTAATCTTTTAATTCATTTTAACACATATAATCTTACATCAAGCATGGGTGAAGATGGTAAACATCATGCGGATTACGCAAACTTAGCAACGGGTCTTAGCAAGCAGGAAACTTTAGAACATGTTTTATTATCATTTGAAGCATTGGCGACCGATACTGACAATTGGATTGCAAATTTATCGAATTGTTCATCATTATTATGGTATGCTTATCAATCATTAAATATCCCGGTAAATTGGGCTGGGTTCTATGTTTTAAATCCTAAGAACCAGGATGAATTGATCTTAGGTCCATTCCAGGGGAAAGTAGCTTGTCAAATCATTCAAATTGGTAAGGGAGTTTGTGGAACTGCTGCCTCAACTCAAGTCACACAATTGGTACCTGATGTCAATGAATTCCCCGGTCATATAGCATGTGACGGAGAAACTCAAAGTGAGATTGTGGTTCCTATAATCAGGGACGGTAAGACTTTAGGAGTATTGGATTTGGATTGTTTGAGTTTATCTGGGTTTGATGAGATTGATCAAAAGAATTTAGAAGCATTGGTTAAACTAATAGTCAAGACTTGTGACTTTTAAGACAACAAGAGGAGACCTATTTCAAAGAAAGGATGCCGATAAGAGAATAATAGCATATATATATGCTTTTGCACGGTAACTTGGTAGTAATCTAACATATGAATCATAAGGATATTCAAAAATAATATTTAGAAATACAACATGAGTGGCTGTTAATAGAATTATAAAATATGTTATATACATTTAGACAGAAATAAGAAGAATACTAATAATAATAAGAAATAAGAATAATAATAACTGATACTAATACTAACTTAACGAGATAATAATCATTAACAACAATATATATAAAAAAAAGGTAAGTGTGTGGATACTAGGGTAAGGTAAGATAAGAGGATAAAGAATCATTATGATAAAGAACAATAAAATAATAAAAATGGTAATAATAATAATAAATCATAATATATCATGATAAAAATCATGATATTGGGGACATCAACATATTATAAAAAAAAAACAAAAGGGGAAAATATTGATAATAAAAATTTAACTAGGAATGATGGCGGGAATAATAATAATAATAATAATAATCACAATAAGTAGTAATAAAACAAGCTTTAAACAAGCACAAAGTAATAGGGGGAATAAGTAAGTAAGTAGGTGTGTGAAAGAGGGAGTGATTAAACTTGTTGTTCACTTTCACTTCTTCTTTGTTCTTCTCTTTCCAAATTGTGATATAACAATTCCTTTGCCTTTTCAACAGCATGAGAGGTTCCGGAGATAGTAAAGACACGTTCATCTTTACCTTCAACTTCTTCACTAATACCAATAGTAGCACCACTGACCTTTCTTACCCCTTGGATTCTAGATCCATTTTTACCAATCAAGGCTCCAACTATATCATTAGGGAAACTGACTGATGCCGTGGTGGTGTGAGATCTCCCCTTTCCATTTCCATTAGAAGATGGACCATTGTTATTATTACTGTTATTGGAGATTGGTGATGATTGGGAATTTAAATGTCTACCACCATTATTATTGTTGTTACTATTGTTGGTATTACCACTGGCACCACCATTATTATTATTACTTGGATAATTATTAGAATGACCTCTTGGAATATAATAATTTGTACCTGTAATAGAAGAGAAATCTTCAATTAAACATCTTGAAATGATTCTTAAACAATCATATAAATTATTAACGGTACCTTGTAATTCAACTAATCTTTCATTTGAACCTGGTAAGAAAGATTTAGAAGCAATCATGGAAATATCAAATTTAGATTGAATTTGTTGGATTCTTAAACCTTTAGAACCAATAAGAGTACCCATTTGACTATTGGGGATTAATAATCTAAGAATGGTTGATTCATGTTCAATACAAGGAGTTGAACTTAATTGTTTCAAGGGGAAATAATTATAAGTTTCAATGGCAGAATCACATAAAGCTTGAGCAAAGAAACTAAGAGCCTTGGCACTATCATCTAAAGTCCCACTAACAGTCAAGATTCTTTCATGAGATCCTGGTAATAATCGAGAAATACCGGCTTTAGTATTGGTTTCGGCTCTAATTGAATCAATAACTTTCCCATTTTGACCAATCAAACATCCTGATTCCTTGGCACTAACAAGAACTCTAAAGTTTATTAAAGTGGCAGCCTTGGATTTATCATGTAAAGAAGGTAAACTTGTAGTTGAGACTTGATCTGATGATTCACCGGTGGCGTCTTCATGATTTGATGATTCAGCATCAGCATAGGCTGCAGTGGAGCTTGAATCGGAGGTGGATGAGGTAACAGCAGCAGCGGCGGAGGTGGATTGTTCAGTGGTGTTTGAGCCAGTTTGACTTTCCTTGTCGGTGGTTTCTGAAAAGTTGGTATCAAATAAAGATTCAGTCATTGTAAAGTAATTGAATTTGAAATTGGGGATGAAAAAAATAAGATTTTTTTACTTTCTTAAGTTATTAGTTTTGGAAATTGTGTTAATTATATCTATGATCTGATTTGGATATGATATATATTACTACTATAATGGAATAACTTTCTATGAGGCTTGGTCAAGGAAATAAATTATTGAATTATGGGGATTTAGTAATTATTAAGATTTATTATTCGAAGATGGACGTTGAAAAAGTATTTTAAATCAACAATGAAAATCTTTTGGATAATAGTAGTTACGAATTGAGTTTGACTTTGAATTGATTTTGAATTGATGTATGTGAATCTAATTCAAACTAATTGAGTCGAGTGGATTGGAAAGTTTTAGATGATGATAATGTTGATGATGAAGGTGATGATGATGGATGATAGGAGAGTTCAAAAAAATAAAAAAAAATTTGAACGGTCGGGTCGATGAAGTAAGAGTCTAATCGTGAGGAAGTGAAGTGGTGGGGACTTGCGTGAGATTGAGTTGTGGAGAGTAAGTGGTACTTAATAAGATTGAATTGTACTTCTTTTCTTCTTCTTCTTCTTCTTGGATGATGATGATGATGATTAATTGAAATAAAATAAAAGGAATTATAGGATTATTGCCGTCTTTTTTTTTTTTTATTTATTTTAACGTCTATATGATCTTTTTTTTTTGTGTATAGAAAAAAAGAGAGGAAAAAATTTTTTTTATAAGCATGTCGCGAGCGACATTTTCGACTATTTGATTGTCGACCAATGTCGCTTGTACCTTGTCGTGTCGAAAGTAAAGAATAGAATGTCATAATGATACAGCCTCATATTCGAGCGGCGCACGACATTTCACAAAACGCTACCATAATTTTTCGGTTGATTTTATAGGGGAGAGAAAGAGTTTAAAGAGTGACGGACGGAGAGGTGTAGTTATTTAGATAGATATGGTTTTTTAATTATTTAACTATTTAATTTAATTAGTTATTAACTATTGTTCGATAAAAACGAAAGAATACAAGATAAAGCAAGGCATGACGTGATAAGTTAAGATATGATTTCAAAGGATTACATTAACGAGGTGAGATCGGTTGAACGATATTCATATCATACCCCGATATAGTCCTTGACACTGACTGTAGTGTAGCTGGACCTTCTATAGTTTGGTTGTTGCTGGTGAGTATGCTGATATGGTAAGGTGGGGGAAAGTTTGATTTTACTTTCAAGAAGAGCTGATTCATCAAGCTTTTCATCATTAATAATGGTGGTGGGATCCTCTTGAACAATAGGTTGATCATCATTGATAGCAAATGCATCGTCTTCATCTTCGTGTGTCACCATATCGGCAAACGAATAGAAATCAATCGTGGGATCCATGGTTTCTTCATGTGCCATTGGTGAATGAGGACCTGGTTGTTGTTGATTATGATGATGAGGAGTATGAAAGACATGTTCTTCCAGCTCTTTAATGGGGATATGGAACGAATGTTTCCTTGAGGAAATGATGGAGAAGGATGAATTCCTACGACCTAATTTTTGACATGGGCAATTATTATTATTATTATTACAGGTGAATCCAGTTGTGGTTGTACTATTGGAAGGAGGATTTGAAGTCATGAATGTATTTGTATTTGTGGTTGAAGTTGAATTTGAATTCGATTGACTTAACGAGTTTAATAAAGTAGCACTGATGATGGATCTTGATCTTGATCTGAATGGACAATCATAAGTGGAATGACCACCACCATTACTTGTATCCTTATCCTTCATAGTATAATGATCTTCAATATGATTATCATCATCAGTATTATCATGATTAATATCCCAATTATCATCATAATAATTCAACTTAACATCATTATAGAAATCCACATTTGGATTATTTAAATATTCTGTTGTTGTATCCAAAATTGGATTAGTGAAATTTTCTAAATTATAATGTAAGGGGATTTCGGGGTTTGTTAAATTTGAAAGAATTGAATTTTCTAAAGATCTTTCGAAAATATCTCCATTTGATGAAGAGGATGTTGTTGTGGTTGTTGTTGTTGTTGTTGGAATAGAATTATTATGAATATTATTAATATTATGATTATGAATATGGTTATTTGAAGAGGTAATGCCAATGGTGGAACTATCAATACTTTTATTATTATTATGATGAATATTATGATGATGATGATCATTATTATTATTCACATTGGGAGAAATAGATTGTTTCAATTTCAATTTCTTGAATAAATTAGTTAATTTCCTCAGATGAACAGGTGAACCCTTCGGATTATGATGTTGATTATGTTTATGCAATTGGGTTGAAAGTTTGAAATTCTCAAATTGAGCTAATTGATCTTCATCCAAAGATGAAGTTAGGGATGTTTCAGAACCTGAGCCTGAGCCCGATCCAACTGAGTCTGAGGAGTCCAACGGACCAATCGATAATGGATCTTGGGTTGATGATGACATGAGAATTCAAATATAAAATACAAAATTAATGACAAGATATAAATCTAATTATCATAAGAATATAGTAAGATGGAAAGTTATACTATAGTATGATAATAATAATAATGAATGAATGAATGAATGAAGAAAGTGAAATGATGGGGTAGGAGGTGTTATAACTAGAAATTATATAACATATAATTTATTCAAAAAGGTATTAAAAAGATTTAATAATTATAAAATGAAATTGGAAAGAAAAAGATAAGATAATATAAAAGATATATATCTTATATATTGAATAAACTCGACGACAAGACAATAATGATAAAATAATAAGCATTAAAATGGTATTAATAGAGTTTTTTGTTTTAAAATTAAAGATTGAATGGAATTGTAAATTTATTGAATGTATAAGATCAAAGAATGACCATTTTAAGAAATTGGTGATTATTAGAGGTTAGAGTTCCATTTAAAGAGTGGAGGTTTATTACAGGAAATTATTGCAGCATAAAATTCTAGTAATTAGTAGTAGTAAGCAATTAAAACAAAAATAAAATTGATGATGAATGAATGAATGATCTAATTGAATATTTATGATACACAAAAATATTTAAAGTATCATCACCAGCTTTTTTTTTATTTATTTATTTATCTCTCCAGCGTGTTTTTCTTTTCTTTTTTTGATATTTTAGGTTATTCTTTAATCCTCGTGATAATTGCTATCAAGACGAATGATTCAAAACCATTAAAGCAAATATAGGATTAACACAACACACACCGTTGAAAAGAAATAACATTCTATTTTTGAATAGAGTAGAGTAGAGTTAGGAAACTTAATATTATACGATAATTTATGTGGAGAACAAAAAGAACAATATAAAAACTTTCTCTATTTCTCCGTTCAATTTCTAATTGTACTCTATTTTAAATTAGTAGATTTACACCTATTTTATAAGTGAAATTCGTTTAAAATAGGGTATTTTGATTATCTGTTAACAGCCTTTGATAAAATCTATGAAATTATCTAAAGATTGATTGAAATAATTCCCCTCTATAAAAATACCAATAAAAAAAGATGGTCACACTCTATCTGGATATAAACTGTAAAAGTACTTGATTATGTAATATATATATATCAACATTAACATTAACATGTAAAAATAGTCCCCAACAAAATCATGAGATTACATAAGCACTCAAAGTTAAAACAACGGTTATATAGAAGAAGAATCATTCAATTATTTTTAAACAAACTATCAATCAATTTACTATCAATTATCAATAGGAAGAACTAACCATTAATTCTAACGGACCATTGATTATTATTTATTGATTGACTAAAAATGAGTCAACCAATAGAATATATTTACTTATTATCCTATAACTTGAACTACTAAGTATTACCATTATGTACTATTCATATAAATTTAATCCACTAACATCATTATCTCTTCTATGAGTATACTTTTTAATATCACCAATCCAAACCCCATACTATAAATCACCCAATCTGTGTATAAAAAGTTGTAAATGTTGTATACATACTCTACTTCAAAATAGATCTATTATTATTTAGGAAATGATTCCGCTATTATTATTCTACAAACATCATCATCATTCTTCTTAACCATTTTCATACTTCTTTTCAACCTCCAAATTGATCCGGTTAACTAACGTCATCATCAATCAATATCAAAAAAGTAACACCAGTTTTCATTTTATAGTACGATTTTTTTTTTCTTTCCTCTGACTGTGATTGATGATTGTGTGACTGTCACTCAAATTATCTGTCAGTTTTTATATACTATTTTTCCTTTCTAATGGAACAACTTCCTACTATTTTACATATATGAAGGTGATTGCTAATGGCATATGTAATATTTAATCTATAAGTATTAATAAATATAGATTCATATCTTTTAACTATTAATATTGATTACATAATATTTATTATATAGATTACATAAGCACAATATAAAATTGCAAACATTTTTTTTCTCATTTATTTATTAGCAGCCAATTAAAAAATTTTTTCCTTTAATTTAAGATTTTTGTTTCAGATGTATTTTAACCGATGATCTATCCTTGAAGATACTTATATTAAGATTGCTTTTCTTAACACTTAGTCATCATCAACATGAAACAATGTTCTAGACAAATCTCCCGCCTTTTTTGAGAATCCACAAGAATTATTTCCTTATTTAGACAGCTCAATGTAACAAAATTCTTGAATCTAGGATTTATCTCACCTTCATCTTAGTTAGCATCATCTTCTAATAACTCTGAAACAACTAAACCAAAAATAATTAGTACACTTGCAAATATCTTTCGAGGTATAAATTCAGGACTTATCCTTCTGTAATTTTAAAATTTTATAGAATCTAACAATTCAAGACATTTCAATCTACCATCATCATATCAAAGAACCAATCAATCATGCTGTCTTATTTCTCCAAGTATCAGTGGATTTTGACTTTTGTATTACTCATAAATGTCTTAGTTTTGAACTTCACCTACTACAAAGATTTCCGTTCCCTTCAATTATCAATCCAATGATCAATCTAAAGCTATTCATGAGGTATTGGAATTACTTCAATCAGAAATCAACTATTTAATTGTTCCAAGTAAGACCCAAAAAACCCAGTTTGATGTCGACAAGGATAACAGACTTTTTGCAAAAAGAGAATTAAATTTTGATTATCCCATTTATGAATCATATGATGAGTATAGAGATAGAACTAAAACATTAGATGAAAGACAATTCAGTTACAAGTATAAAACTTACCCACCTCCACCACCACCACCACCTCCTCCTCCATCAAATAATCCAGAGGGTCCCCGGTACCTAAGTTCTGATAAAATTACTGGGGACTCCTTTAAATTTACTACAACATCAGAATTAGTTTTTGGAATTATTAACATAATAACTGATGTCATCATGATAGTTTTACAGTACAGGTTATTATCAAAGAATTTAGATATCAAGGATAAATATCTAGCATTAGATGCAGAAACTGATTTGATCACGATAGATTTAAATGAGCATGAAGCCAGTTTAATACAGATCATCAGAGATATTAAAGTATTGAAAGGTGAACAAGTTGATCCAAATGTGCCAGAACCAGAAACTAAAGGCGCTGAAAGAAGAAGATTACGACTTAAGAGATTTAAACCACCAACAACTAATTAAAAGGAAGGCAATACTATTTTGTTTATTTGTCTTTTTATTCGTTTTTATTTAATTATTTTCTCCTTTATTCCATTTTCTTTCGTTTTTTTTTAAATTTATATAGTTTCTTTTAGATTAGTTATTTAGATCTAATATAATAAGTGTTTCATACTTAATTAGAAAAGGTTCACGATACAAAGAAATCAGAATCCTTTTAATGTAGCAATAACGTTACTGTATATTGGAACTACACCTCTTTAGTAGTAGGTAGCTTATATATACCACTGGAAGACATCCATACCGCTGGTAAAAAAGAACCACAATGTACAGGACAATGGAGGTGGAATCATCAACCTCGGTATGCTATTAATAGCATCTAAAATTAAAACGATACTTATAACGAAAGTCCACACGAGATTCCCCTATCCTCAACTTTTTTCCTAAATCTAACTGTTTAATATTTGGATGGAACCAATCAAATTCGATAACAGGGAAACTATTCATCAACTTATCATGCCCAATTCTTAATCCTTTTGCTAACTCATCAGTATCAAATCTAAAACTGACCCATTTGAATTTCGAAATCAACCGATCTGGGATCACGAAATTGGTTGTAACACCTTCTTCAAAATTTCGATAAATGTAAATTGAAAATTTTATATTATACCATCTATAATCAAGCATTTTTGTTAATAATGGAATCATACCACTACCATTATCATCTTTTCCAAGAATGAAACGTAAAGTGACATCTTTATACTTAAAAGGATTCAACATATGAAAACTATCTACATGACTTGACAGGGTCTTATCATATGGAACGAAATGTTTACTGGTTTTAGGATCATAAATTAATATGTCATCTACCGAAGGAAGCAGAAGAACATTATCCATAATTTCATCTTCTATCATTGTATTGACTTGAATTGTCACACGGGTAGGATGATGAATTTTAGTATCAAACCCGAAATCAAATTTAAAACGTCTGAGAAACTTTTTAATTTCTTTCTTATTTATAAGTGGCTTTAACCTTGTTCCTGGTATGTCATTGTTCAATGTTGAAAATTTTAAGGCATGATGCCAAAGTTGAGGTGAATTAGAATCTGAATAATTTGTACTAATATCCTTTTTAGGGTGTAGCCATCCAAGTCCAATACAAGGATAATATTGCATTAATACTGATGTACTTTCCGGTTTCTTATTAGTATCAAACCGGAACTTGTCCCATTTGAATTTTGAAAGCAATCGAACAGGCAATACAAAATTGGTAGCATCACTTTCATCAAAATTTCGATAAATGTAAATTGAAAATTTTATATTATACCATCTATAATCAAGCATTGTTGTTAATAATGGAATCATACCACTACCATCGTCATTTTTCCCAAGAATGAACTGTAATGTGATATATTTAAAACGGTAACGAAATCTATGCAAATTATCCAAATAACTTGACAGAGTCTTATGATATGGAACTAAATGTTTACTCTTTTGAGCATCGTGTATTAAAATGTTCCCTTGCAATGGAACTTGAGGAACATCATCCATACTCTCACCTTCTGATATTGTATTAACTTGGATTATTACAGAGCCCATATCCAAGTTAAGCCTGTTACCCTCAAAGCCCAAAATAAAATTATTAGTACTTTTTTTACTTAAATATGATTTTAATCCTGTTACGTATAAATTAGAATTTTGAATCCAGCTATCCTGCAGTTTGTTCCAAATTCTTGGAAAATCAAACGTATGCTCATCATACTTTATTCTCAACATCTCACCCAAATCTAATTCTCTAAGATTTGAGTCTAACCATCCAAGTTCAATAATAGGATAATATTCCATTATCCTTTTACAATGTGCTGATGAGTTTTCGGACCGTTTGTTAGTATCAAATTGAAACTTTATCCATTTGAATTTTGAAAGTAACTTTGTTGGTAATACAAAATTATTCGTGACGCCTTCTTCAAAATTTCGATATATATAAAGCACTAGGCTTAGATTATAACTTCTGTAATCAAGCAATTTAGTTAATAAAGGAACCATTCCACTGCCATCATCATCTTTCCCGAGAATAAACTGAATTGTAAAATTTTGTTGGATTGACTTTTTGAATTTATGATAATTATCAAAGAAAATTCGCAGAGTTTTTTCATATGGTCTAGCATGATCATTCATTTGGTCTTCATGAATCAATATATCACCAACTGGCTTAACTTGAAGCACTGTATCCTTAGTTTCATCTTCTAACATTGTATTGACTTGAATTATCACTCGCTTGCGTCCCATGTTAAATGTTCCAACGAAGAGGGTATTCTTTGAAGCCTCATCGTGGTCCAATAGATTCCCTTTTAGCTTATGTTTGAAAAGCATCGTTTGTAATGATAATAAGCTAGCAAGAAAGAAAGAAAGAAAGAAATAAATAAATAAAGAAAAAGAAGTAAAGAAAGACATTTATGTTCTTACATTTTAAGCATAAAAATTATAGAATATTTCTTGCAACTTCCCTTTATTGCCATTCACATATTCTGCAAAATTCTTGCTGCATAGGTACTAATTATACAAAACAAACAAAACTAGTTTATTACTTCAAGCAATAGTTAGACAAACTGAATAAATGTAAGCTTATGTATAAGAAACAATATGGCGATTTAATTAGCTGCAAAGAGAGGTACTAGTTTGCTCGGTGCATAAAGTAGAATATTTTCTAATCTGCACACAAAAAACCTCTCGTTAAGAAATAGTGTAGACAGATCTGCATTTTTGGTTGCAATCCATAGATGGAAGGGCTGTAATATTTTCCTGACAATTATAAGGCAAACAACAACAAAATATATATCTCTTTTTCTTTCAATATATATTTCATATCTGATATTCGAGAAACTATTCAATAACTTTTCACGGTACAGATTTAACCCTCTTTACATTTTATCGGTATCAAATTAAAAAAATTAAAAAAAAAAATTAACGAATGTAAATTATAATCTGTTTGACGTGATACAAATAAATATATTAGAAAGATAAATATAAAGAAAAATAAAATCTGCTAATAATTGCGGATTGTCCTCTTCAACCATCTGATGTCTGAATATTTGCAATCATCAAATGAATCATAACCATCATCATAATCTATATCATCAAAGACTGCTCTACCAAAATCAATAAAGTAAGCCTTCTCGCCACTATAGAGGAAGTTGCCATCATGTAAACTATTATGTGTTACACCTCTAGAATGAATTTCTTCTAAAGCATGTGTAAACAACTCAAGCTTCGTTTCTCCTCTAATGTGTTCATCTCCTTCTATAAAACTCAAAAGAAGGTAAAATCCTGAAGTTTGAGTTAATGATTTCAGATGACGACTTTTAATCCAGCCAAATTCAAATAAATAAGGAGAATGAAGACTTTTGAACTCACCATCATCAGATTTAATTTTAAGCCTAGAATATGCTTCTACTTCATTAATCCACATGATTAGCATTCGTATATATCTAGAATTAAAATCTCTTTTATGATAGTCAGTTGAATCGCGACATCTGTTAGCATCATAAATCTTTAAGATTTTATTATCGTTTGTTTTAAATACCAAGGAATGATTGTTGTTTTCAGTAGACCCCCAAATCTGTTCTTTTATATCAAAATCGTGTAAAGTTTTCATTTTCCAATTTTCAAGTCCTTGAAGTCTTTTTATTAATTTTTGATCCCAAATTTTAATATACGGATACTTATCACCTTCATTTGAAAATTGTGAAAACTTTTTTAACCAAATCTCCTCCATTATTTCATACTTTTTTTGTTTCACAAGATTTATAAAGTTAGATGGTTCTCTTATACCCTTCTTTAACTTCCATATATGAGGAATATTTAGATTGGAAGTTATCTTTTGGAGATAGTCATCTAACAAACATGTTAATACTACTCCAGGTCTGTAATTTATTTTACGTAAATCTAACTTGATAAGCTTAATTGGGATATATTTGATTACAGAGTTAGGAGGCATAAACTGAGTTGTAATTAATGATATATCACTCAATACTTCAATTATATATGCTTGATCGCTCGTAAAGATAATAACAATACCACTTCCTCCTTTAATTGCAAGAAATAATAATTGAGTATAAAATTCTATATTTTCTTTGGATATTATGCGCCTTTCTTTAATTTCTTTAACTTCTTTAATGTCATCTTCTTCAAGGCAACGATCAATAATATTATATAGGGTTGTTATTACCGGTATATAAATATTCTTGTTTTTAGTTAGTTTATATTGAAAGAAATCAACTCCTAAAGTTTTGAATTCAGAGGTTGGCCAATCACTTAATCTCACATTGCCAAATTTGGCATCTAAAACTCTTGCAATTGATTTCATAAGCGCTTTGAAAATGTTTGAATCAGTGATCAATTCTTCGTCCTTTGTAATAGAAATTTTTCGAATAGTTTCAACAGTTAATGTAAAGTCTTTTATTAAACCATTGATTTCTTCATTACATTGTTTTGTTTCAACAACAGAGGGAATCATCTTAAAATAATTAGCAAGTACTGTTCTGTAATCATCAATAAAAATCCTATAATTGCTCTTCAAAGGTAATAAATGAAATGCAAATGTTATATCTATGAGAGTCAACGCAAAGTTTCGAATTGGCCCATCATCACTAAACTCATTAAAAATAGCAGCTTCAATTATTCTGTGTATTATTAAAGTGCCATATTCATTATCACCGAATGGCGAATAATCAAAATTTTGGAATGGGAAATGAAACTTGAATAAATTTAAAAGTAACGGAAGGAATTCATCAAAATTATCTATTGATTCATCATAAAGTCTGGTACATTCATTGTCAAATAATGTTTTAATTTCGTTTATTTTAGCTTCTGAAAATTTATGTGTGATTTTTGAAGAGTTTCCTCTTGTATTTCTAGTATTGAAATCAAAATCATTTTGCTTAAAGGCAGCTTTCACAAAATTAAACACCTCTTTTAATTCAAAGCATTTTATGAATTCTTCAATGTTTGATTCCTTTTCGACAGTCATTGTTGATAATATAATATTAAGAAAAAGAAAATAAGAAAGGATATGAAAATAAATTGAAATGAAAATTAATGAAATTTGTACGGGCAAGTTTTATGAGCTACTCATTCTTTGGCATACGAAAATAATTTTTTTTCAAAATAACAAAAAAATGGAAACTTTAGATATTATGCTACTGAAATTCCTTGAAAAGGTATTATTACCATAGTATATTGAATTTAAAAGGCACTTTCTGCTTTTCTCATCTTCCAGTATTCCTCTTTTAGACATAATTAAGACTGTTTTAAATGTTATTGTCAAAAAATTTATTCCGTTTACAAAGGCGCTACCAAAAATGCAGTGAAAGTTTTTTTTGAATACGCTAAAATAGAATGAACAGATGGATTAACTCTTTCACATATTGATGTCTTTTTTATTCATTTAAATCTTTTTGAATAAGTATGTTATGTTAAAGTATTGGCGTGTTCAGTTAATTAAATCTTTTTTTTTCAACCAATAGCAAGGCAAGGCAAAGCTTGGGTTTGTTTATTGTTTGTATACGTACGGCCCCAAATCAAACAAAAGAATTTGCCATTTTTCATTGTGAATTCCTAATTGGGAAGAAGCATCGGAATACCACAATATTATTGGTTTAAAAAGTTGAATGTTTGAAGCCAATTTCAAAAACACGTCTTTCTACTAACCAATCATATCATGGTATTTCTATTATTCTTAATATTAATAAGCAAATGAGATAAATATAAAATATATTTGCATATTTGTGTACTTTTCAATTTTGTTCCCCAATTCCTAATTGGGAAAAAGCTTAAGAATACCGCAACCTTATTGGACGACAGTGTTCAACCTTGGAATGAAATTTCAAAAACGCGTCTTTTCAACAGCCAATCATATCACAGTATTTATCTGATTTTGTTATTGAGATTGAGTGTTGTTGTCGCACTTAACATAATTTAACTTGACATAACCTTAATATACGTGTAATGAAAACTTAACTATAAATACCCCATAAATATTTCTAAAACTTTTAATCCAATTTACTTTTTACAACAACATAATACAATCAATCACTCAATCAAAAGGAGTATTAGAAGATAAATGTCAAATTCCACATCATTTAATAACTTGACTATCATCGTGGGTGGTGGTGGTGGTGGTGGTAGTAGTAGTGATGGCGTTCACTCATCATCATCTTTCTCAAATCCCATTGAGATTGTATTACCCAATACTATTCTTTACGGAATCAGTAAGAGTCGAAATTTATTTCAAATTTTATCAATTATAATCATTAAAGTTGAATCATGGCTCAATTATATTTCTCATGCATTTATTGTGGGATTATATTTCCCTGCCACCGCTGGGTTTGCTGTGACTGAAGATGGCGAACCATCATTGGTTGTTCCCTCTAGTATCATCACGGGTTTATTCATTATTGTCATTTCGTTGTTTATTATTATTTATGCTTCCCTTGCTACTGTTTCAAGACCTAAATCAGCTGCTATTGCCAAAACTAAATCAGGTGACTATTATGATCCTACTGATTTGGATGGTGATAAATATAGAATTCTTAATAAACTTCAATTGGAATTACTTATTGATCGTACTGCCGACTATGGTTGGATTCAAATCATTGCTATCCCCATTGTGGGAAGTGCCAGTCTTGTTGGTCTTAATTATCTTATTAAGAATTTCGATATATTCACCATCAATTCATTTTTGTATGGATATATGTTTACCCTTGCACCTCATGCCATTTATTCAAGTTTGGATGAAATTGCCACCATTACCATTAGATCAATTGTCCATTATGTATTGGGGAAGGATACTTCGATTGTATTGGATAGATATAGATTATGTTTGGTTAAGGAAAAACCTAGTGGTGGTGGACTTCCACTTGGATTTGTGGAAAGTTTTGCCATTCATGATGATGAGAAGAAGAATGTTCCTCAAGCCGTTAAGGATGCCATTGATGATTATATTTATGATGAACAACTTGAAATCATTAAACCCACATCCATTTTCATTCACAGTACTCATGGGTTTAATAAGAATTTTATATTTGATTTGAAATTTCTTGCATTGATTCCTATAACATTTGGTATTCAAAGTTTATTTTTGATTTATCATGAAAATTGGTTAGTTAGTAATACAATTGGAGTACTTTTCTCCATTTATTCCATTAAAAACTTGCAAATTGTCACGACAAACTTTAAATATGTTATTGTTTTACTTGGATGTTTATTTGTTTATGATATTTATTTTGTGTTTTTCTCCAGTATTATGGAAACAGTCGCTACATCTATTTCAATCCCGATTAAGATTTTGATTCCTATGCCTATTACTTCAACTGAGAATGGTGGTGAGGAGGGTAAGTTTTCCATCTTGGGATTGGGAGATATAATCATTCCTGGTCTTCTTGTTTCATTAAGTTTAAGATTTGATGTATTTAAATATTATCAAGCTCATCCTGAAACCACTTTTTCCAAGGCAAGACCAATCCCAGTACCTTATTTTATTTCAACACTCGTGGGGTATGTTGTTGGACTTGTGATTACTTTAATTAGTTTATATGTATTTAAAGTTGGTCAACCTGCCTTGTTATACATTGTCCCTAGTCTTTATGTAAGTCTTGGACTGGTGGGGTATTTAAGAGGCGAATTACAAGATGTTTGGGAATTTAAGGATGAAATTAATCCATTCAAGAAGAATAAAACTAGTAAAAGTCAAGGTCAAGTTGAAGGTCAAGATGCGGAGAATGAAGAAGAAGAGGATGATGACTATGAATTTGATAGTGAGATTGAAGAAGAAGAAGTTGAGTTTGATAATTGGGTTGATCAAGTTGAATTGAGTCGTTATGAAGATGAGGCGGGTGACTATGAAGATGATGATGAAGAAGAGCTTGACTATATCAAGAATAAGAAGATTGTGGTTTATGATCAAGCAGATGAAGAGTTTGATGATGATGAAGAGGATGATGAGACGTATCAGGCTGGTGTACCCGATGAAGTTGCTGGCGATGAAGAAGAAGAAGAAGAAGAAGAAGAAGAAGAAGAAGAAGATGAAGAAGAGTTTGATGAGAGTATCTATGATGAGTTGGAATTACTCAAGAAGGATCAAAAGAAGGAAGCCATTGAAATCTATGATGATGAAGATTAGATTAGGTTTGATTGATTTTTAGAAATACCACCAATACTAGTAGATTTAGCTAGATTATAGTTTTTAGTTTTTTTTTTAAAAGAAAGAAAACGTCATACCCAAAAGAAGAAGAAGAAGAAGAAGAATGTAGCAAGACGTCAGATAATATAGAGATGAGATGCAAAAAAAAAAAAAAAGAAAGAAGAATTAAAAAATAATTTCAAACGCGCCGAACGGCATTCTGGATCAATGATTAACAAAATTAAATAAATTAGAAAGGCAATGGAAGAATATCAAGAAGAATATGCCACAATTATATACTATGTACTTATCAGTTCAGTTCAGGGAAATGTGATAAACAAATCAATAGGGGAAATATGATGAGTTGAGGTAATGTTGAAAAAAAAAAAGATGTACCAAACAATAAAAGACCATGCATGAAACATGAAATAATAGAAGCTTTTTTTTAGAATTAATTCATTCTGACAGATTTTTATTTATTTTTAATTTTAATTTATTATTTTGATCTATGGAAGAAGAGATTAAAGAAGAGAAGAAGACGAAATATGGAAATATGGATATAAAGTGGAGAGTTTGTAATTTTATTTTTATATTGTGTGGGTGTATTGTGTGGGTGTAAATGTTTGTTGAATATAGGAAAATACGGCCGTATTAATAGAATTAATCTACTTCGTACTATAGAGAAGAAGAAACAAGAATAAAATAGGAGTAATTTTATGGATACTAATTAATTAATTTGTTGTTATTATTAGTATTTGGGCTGAGTATAGATAAATAAATAAATAAAAATTAATATCTCATCGTTTGGTCGTTATCAAAAATAAAAAAAAAACTTTAATATTCATTTCAGCCAATTTTCAAATATTCAGCCAATTTCTTATAAGGCACTAATCAATCTATTATTTAAAGTAATACATAAAACAAAAAAAAAACACGTATTTTAAAATTGGTTACTCCTATTATATATTGTTCACTGTGTTGATGATAGTGGTGGAGAAAATGAGATGGGATGAGACGGGTCGGGATTTGAAACGTGTGGCTTTACTACTTGTTTAACAATACAATACAATTTTCTACTTATCTACCTATGATAATCAAGCCAGGTTCATTAATATTACATGTACATATATCTATCTATGTACATATACATATATCCTTTATCATAAATTCCAACGGTTGAATTGATGACTTGAATTGACTTGATAGAGATTAGATTAAAAAGTCCCGAAGAAATGATCCGTTCAATTGTACGGATAACAAAAAAAAAGAAATTAAAAATTGTTCTGATGTGTGGATCTTTTTAACATCACGTGAGTGCTTTTTATTGGATAGAAAGATAGAGATGAACGTAATAGTATATTTCCATATGTAAATAGGTTATTCTTTCCAATAATTGCTTGCAACTACTATAGTATGTATAAAGAGGTAGGGGTACGGTAAAATAATGTACTAATAAATGGTTATGAATAAACCAAAAAGAAATGAAATGTTAAAATAAACAATTTGGTAGCAATAAATAAAATTTAATTGCTCTTTCCCAATTGGGAAACTTTTGCGCTTGCGATTTTTTTATTTATTTACAATTTCAAATTAATTAATTTCAAATTCAATAACTAATTTCAAAATGAATTTTTATTGTTTTTTTTATTGTTTACCGAAACACCGATTATTATTCTTTTCTTCCCGACCCATGACGATGATAACGATAGCGATTATGATGATGACGATGACGAAATCAAATAACTTAACTTAGGTTTATCTCTTGATCTATCTATCTATCTATCTATCTAAGTGTGAAATATATGATTAAAATCCACTGAGATGAAATTTTCATTTTCTTCACTAATCTCTGGGGGTATTTTGTCCCATAGGGCTAGGGTCAAAGATAGGTAAATATAATGAATGAGTTAGTGAATGATTTTTCACGGTAAGAACTGGCGAAGCGCAATCTCCAACTCTCGAACAAATATCCGCCACCACTTCTGCTGTTATAATCATCTTCATCTCCACTTCCATCTCCATCTCTATAGATATATTATCTCCACTCCATTTACCCACACTAACACACACACACTCTTCTCTCATAAAAATCATTCAATCTAATACATTTAATAAGATGTTTTGTGATTGTTTATTTTCTTATATGAAGTATTCGTCATTTTATTTATTATCATTAGATTTATTATTTTTGATTTTGGTTACTATACCAATATCTCCTTAAATATTACGATCAAGAAGTTAAATTAATTAATTAATTGTTATTATTATTAAAAACCCTTTGTTTCTTTTTCCCACCTCCTATATTCTCCCATATAATTCATATTATTATTCTTCAATCATTCATTTTCTTTCTTTCCTTTCCTTTCCTTCACTTCCATAAAATTCTATTGTCTAAATTAAGTAAAAGTACCCCCTTTTATTTCTTAGTAGTCGAGTTATATACAGTCCCCTCTAATATTTTGGCGTAAATGACAACTTCTTTGGTTTTTTAATTTTTATTATTATTGTTGGATTTAGTTAGTGGGGTTGAGTGGCATAGACCAGTCAGTACTCTATTATCTTTTAGAATCTCTATATCTATCTATCTATCTATATCTGTTTGTTTGTTTGTTTGTTTACTAGTTGTTTGTGTGTATGTTTAAACTTTCATATGTTCCCACTTGTGACATCTCTCCCCGTCTATCATTTCCCTCTCTCTCCTATTCTATTACCTCCTAATAAATTTTTAAAATTAGTTAATTTTATCTAATTAATTTAAAATTAAAATTAAAATTAGAATTAATTTAATTTAATTTAATTTTTTAAATTAGTTAATTTAATATTAATTAATTTTTTTTTTTTAATTATCATCATCAGTAACATTTTTTTTTTCTACCCAATTTATTTTTGTTTTGTCCCTCCACTAAAAAAGAAACCCAACCCACCACCACCACCATCTTCTACCCACTAAATTATCTTGTCTTCTTCGGTATAGTCTTCCCTTCTCTTCTCTTCTGATTTCTTCTATCTCTAGTTGGGGTATATTTCTTTATTTTTCTTTCTCTAATCTGTCTCTCTCCTATTGTTACTTTATTTTATATTATTATCACAGTTTCTAATTATTAATTAATTCTTCTCTTGTTATATTAATAGAATTCTTATTATTATTTTATAATAATTAAATTAGACATTCTCCGGAACAATAATTAAAAAAAAAACACAGCAGCCATACGTACCATCATACGTAAATATTTTTCCAATCGGGTCATTTATAATCAATATTTAGTATTAGTAACCCAATAAACTCATAAATCTAATATCCCGTACTTGGTCATTGTCATTATTTTAGAAATTCATTGTTTGATAGAATGTGTAGGTGGCATTAGTTAGTTAGTTAGTAGTTATTTACTTTTATTTTATTTTACCTTGTTTGGTTTAACAGGTATGGCTTTTTATAAATCAAAAAAAGGTTTTGATTTTTGATTGATGATATTTGATCACTAAATGGAATTCTTAGATATTTCATATTATATCATATCCCATCATTTCCCGTCTTGTAATTTTTGCTTGTCTTTGTTTTTCCCATTCATCAGTCTGGCTTGTTATTTCATTTCATTTTATTTCGTTCCATTTTTGTCTTCTCTTATCTAAATATAACCACAGTTGTTTTCTTAATTATATATATATATATCTGTATTTCATCTTTTTATTCAATTATTTGTTTGTTTGTTTGTTTGTTGTTAGTTTGCTCTTGTTGCTGCTTTATTTTTGTTATTGATACTTTGTTGTTATTTCCAACCCTTTTTCAAAATATATACTAGATAAATGGTATAAATCAATCAAACAATATTCAACATATATTCATCATTGACCTTTATCTTTCTTTAACCAATAAATTTGTTGGTCTTTAATAAGAAAATATCAGTGTGTGTTAAAAAGTAGTCAGTCGTATAAATTTACCTTTTGTTTAAAACCAAAAAAAAAAGTAATTTTATTTACAACCACCACATTACCACATACCAATTTATAATTTATATCAATATCCATATATATATCTGGGTATATTCAATACTATATACCTCATAGAGAGACATACCTAATACCCAACCAAACAATCACAATGAAACGATCAAGTACAGAATCACTCACATTATATTCCAATCTTTCAACCACCATTACTTCCTTCCCCTATCCTTCCACACCCACATATAATCAACTTCATCATGATCCCTTTCTTCATTATCAACACCAACGTCAACATCAAGTACATCCTCAGCATGATCAGGAGAAATCATTGAAACGGGCCAAGTTGGAACATGAAATCTTTTCCACTTCTATTAAAGATATTGAATTAATGTTTAATCCAAACGCGATTACTATTGTTGATCATAAATTTGATTCTAATCATCATCGTCAAAATAATAATATTGTTCATCATAATAATTATAATGGTCTTATACCTAATGATAAGAAGAATGTCAACTTTACTACTACAACTACTAATAATAATTATAATAATAATTATAATAATAATAATATTAATGATCAAATAGTAGTACCCAAAAATAATACCAATAATATTAGTAATAGACATATGATCATACCTAAACACAATTATCATCATACTACCACGACCCATCACAATCATCATCATCATCATCATAATAATAATAATACTAGTAATCATTTATCCAATACTACTAAACTAGATACTTTAAAGTATGATTGTATAAATTTATCCTTATTATCCTCAATAACTTCATCCTCAATTTCCGACGTTAATGATGATAGCGATAGCGACGACGAAGAGGTAGAGGATGAAGATGATGATGACGACTATGAAGAAGCTGGAAGAAATAAAAACAGACTTGATGAGGCTGATGATGCCGAGTTTATCAATAACAGAGTATCTGTATCCATCCCCATCCTACCCTCCCAAAAGAATTCCATCTCAAGCACCAATGGTGCTGGTGGTGTTAACTCCAAACATAATAGTAGTTCCACTGCCAAGGCCATTATTGAACACGACTGGCATTTCGAAGAAGAAGTGGTTGATTTTTTGGATTCTCAAGTTCAAGTCCAAGTTCATAAAGTTAATTTACAAAAGGATTTGAATTTGATCGATGAATTGATCATGATAAATCATTAACTTTACGACACCGGGAAGTATCCCAATCAAGCCCATGTTTTCATCATCCTAACCATGGTTCAATTTTCATCAGACTGGGTCTGATCATTGAATCCCGTTTGTGTTTATCCAAAATGATATTCACTAATCAAGAAAAAAAAAACCAAAATTCATAAAAAAAGCGGATTAATATTCCACAGGTGGAATTAAAAAATAAAAGTAAAATCCCTTACCAAAATTTCTATAATCTAATCTAATCTATTTTGATTAAATCTTTTCTATTCTATTCTTTATACATGCTATATATTCGGTTTAATACATATTCATATAATACTAGGTTTTTAAATTTAATTTTATCCTATTGTATCTACTAGGTCGCGCTTTTGTATGCGGGAATTGCTGCTAATTTGCATTTTTTTTTTCTTTACTTGTTTTTCAAACCTCTAAAAATCTCTAAAAACAAATTAGTCACGTGATTGTTTTCTCTCTGTCAAGTTTTTTTTTTTTTTTGAGTTGGACAAAATAGAAACATCAACACCGCAGAAATCAATCAAAAAATTTCATGAAAATGACGGTCAAACGATTGATCAACAGAAGATAGATACATACTTAAAAAAAGAATCTATTAATCAATAGCAACCCAGATACAATCTAAACGAAAGAAGGAAAAATGGTGTTGGCTGATTTAGGGTCTCGTATCAGAGGCGCCCTCTCGTCCGTGGAGTCGGGGTCAGACGAAGAGATTTCCCAAATGATTAAGGATATTTGTTCAGCTTTATTGGAAGCTGATGTTAATATTAAATTGGTAGTTAAATTACGAGATAATATTAAATCTAAAATCACAACTGAATTAAATAAGGCTGATAATTCTATGAATAAACGAAAGAAATTACAAAAGATTATTTATGATGAATTATGTGCCTTGGTTGATTCTCATGAAGAACCTCCAAAACCAACTAAATTATCATCATCCAAATCAAATAAAAAGAATAATCAAATTTCAACTAAAATCATTAATGGTAAGAAAGTTAAAGTCACAAATTCTAAGAATAATAATACTTCTGCTACTTCTTATGTTATTATGTTTGTGGGTTTACAAGGGTCAGGGAAAACAACATCATGTACAAAATTAGCTGTTTATTATAAAAAGAGAGGATTTAAAGTGGGGTTGGTATGTGCTGATACTTTCAGAGCTGGTGCCTTTGATCAATTGAAACAAAATGCAATTAAGGCATCTATTCCATATTTTGGTTCATATTTAGAACAAGATCCTGTTAAAATTGCCTTTGAAGGGGTGGAGAAGTTTAAATTGGAAAAATTTGATATTATTATTGTTGATACCTCAGGTAGACATAGACAAGAACAACAATTGTTTAATGAAATGATTCAAATTGGTGAAATGGTCCAACCCAATCAAACCATTATGGTTATGGATGGATCCATAGGTCAAGCGGCTGAATCTCAAGCTTTAGCCTTTAAAGAATCTTCTAATTTTGGTTCAATTATTTTAACTAAAATGGATGGTCATGCTAAAGGTGGTGGTGCTATATCTGCCGTTGCTGCTACTAAGACTCCTATTATATTTATGGGGACAGGAGAACATATTAATGATTTTGAAGTATTTAAACCTTCTACATTTATTTCTAAATTATTAGGAATTGGTGATTTACAAGGATTAATTGAACAAGTTCAATCATTAAATTTACAAAATGATGAAAATCATAAAAAGACTTTAGAAAATATTAAAGAGGGGAAATTTACCCTTCGAGATTTCCAAAATCAATTAAATAATTTCTTAAAAATGGGTCCTCTAACTAATATTGCTTCCATGATTCCTGGTTTATCTAATTTAATGAGTCAAGTTGGTGAAGAAGAAACAAGTGATAAAATTAAAAATATGATTTATATAATGGATTCAATGACAAATGAAGAATTGGAATCTGATGGAAGATTGTTTGTAAATCAACCTTCAAGAATCATAAGAGTCGCTAAAGGTTCGGGTTGTCCTGCTGTTGAGATTGAAATGGTCTTACAACAACATAGATTAATGTCAACCATGGCCAAATCAGCCGCTGCAGTCAATCCTGATGGTACTCCTGGTGCTCCAGGTATACCAGGAGCTGGAAATCCACAAATGGCAAGAATGATGCAACAAGCTCAATCAAATCCAAATTTCATGCAACAAGCCATGAGTATGTTTGGTGGTGGTGCAGGAGGACCTGGTGGTGCAGGAGGTATGCCCGATATGGCCTCCTTAATGAACAATCCTCAAATGATGCAACAAGCCCAACAAATGATGAGGTCAAACCCTCAAATGATGCAACAGGCTCAACAGATGATGCAAAACCCAGGTATGATGCAAAAGTTGATGAGTCAATTTGGTGGTGGAATGGGTATGTAATGAAATTTTTATTTTTTTAAAAAGACTTTTTACGTTTTGTACATATATATTTAAATAATAATAATAATAATAATACATAATTATAATTCTATCTATAGAAATCAGGCCTTGAAGTATTCATACCGTATTCACTTAGGGCACTACTTAAATCTTCCATGGTTAACACGATTTTACCTTGTTGATTACCAGCATTTGAATGAGTAGGTTGTTGTTGTTCATTCCCTTCAGCTCCAGCTCCACCTGCAGCAGCCGCATCGGCAGCACTCGAACCTCCGGCTGTTGATGATCCTGTCGTCATCAGCTGTTGATTGGCATATTGTTGACCTTGTAAAAGTTGTTTGGCGCGTACTTGAGGATTGGAACTATTATACACGGCTGAACTGTTTCGAATCCTACTATATTCATAAGCATCTTGAGTTATATCACTTATGAATTTCTGAGTAGCTAAGGCTAATAACCTCTTGATTTTAATATTGGATGTTTCAAATCCATTCTTATTTAAATAATAATCAGTGATCACATCAGGTATTATTGGTTGGAACTCATCATCCATCAAGTCTAGAACTTTCTTCAACGTCATATCCTTCCTCGTCAACTCTGGTAAGTCGGGTATTAATGGCTGTGATGCTGTTGATTTATTATTATTGTTATTAGAAGTACCAGTACTGGCATTGGATTTGGATTGACCTTGTTGTTTCTTACTGCCATTTTTCAGAGTAGCTTCAAGATCGATGTGTTCATCTACATCATCGAATTCTTCATCCATCTCCTCATCCTCGTTCCCATCCCGTTCCACTTGGTTGTCAATTTCACTCATTCTTTATAAATACTGGGTGATTATTATAATGACTAAACTTGTATCATAGAGGGTTCTATTAAAGTCTTTTTAATCGCCAAAACTAAAACAAAAAAAAATTCCTTCATATAATACATTTTAGACTACCATACATATATAATTCTACCTTACAAAGTTCTACAAAGTATATTGTAAACATTTACATCCACATCCACTTGGACATTCAGCCTCTTCTTCACCTGCTTCGTCATTTGAAAACTCTCCTCTATTCCACCACTCCGCAGCACAATCTGTATGTAATATATGTTCACAATTGGTACACACTACCAAATTCTTGGAAACAATTAAATTACAAAGGTTGCAATATTTAATGACATTTCTTCTTGATGTATTCCAAGAATTCATCCGAGAAGTGGGGATTGGAGTGATCGACTGATGGAATTCTTGACCATGATGTTGTCTGATCTTATATCTTAATCCAAACTTACATGAATGAACCCCACCTTGATTGGTTTGAATAATTTTCCCACCTACAGTAGCAGGATAATTAAATTTCAAAATCTTAATTCGATTAATGGGTAATCCCCATACAAATAACATATCTGCATATTGTTCTCGATACATTTGAATCTTCAATGCATCTTGTGAATGTAACAATGAAATTGTATAAATATCCTCATAAAGATCAAATTCAGACGTGTTTTGCATTTCGATATTAACAATTGGTACACCACCAACTCCTCCTACACCATTAATCTTTCTATTATTCTGTTTGAAATTACCCACATGTCTCATAGAACTTCTCTTGCTTACAACTTTAGGAGTTCTTTTGGATTCTAAATGACTTAATGTTCTAGCTTTGGTTAGTGAAGGAGGAGGTCCGCCACCTTGGTGTTTGGTATTGGATATTCTATATCTATCCAATGATGCTCCACTTAAGTCTCCGAATGACGAAGAAATCATAGCAGGAATGTTTTTCCTACTATTGACCCTTTCAGGGGGTGAATAATCATGGAAACTTGAACCAGTTTCAGATACTGATTTTGAATGACTTTTGGCAAATAAAAGCATCAGATTGGATGAGTTCCTATGACTCATGGAATGGAAATTGGTTCCCTCAGGACTACTTTGATAATTACTACTCGATCCTAGACTTTCTTGATTGAATTTTCTAAGAGCTATGATCGATGGTGGTGGTGGTAATGCTTGGTATGGTGTATGGATTGGAATATTCAATAATGCATCTTGATGTAAAGAATTATGACGGAAATTAGTTGGGTTCTCATATAATATACATGACATCATTGAAAGCATTTGAATATTGCCCTTCAATTCATAATATTTAAAAATATCTTTGATTAACCAAGTAGACCCAAATGGATGTGTACCCCAATAGAATATATTTGATTTGGTGATAATCTTCTTGGCAATATCACTGGTTTGCAATAATTGATTTAATTCTGCCACTTTGAATCCTTTCAAATTAGGACCCAAGTGTGTTGGATAATAATCAGTATAAATATCTTCTAATTGAATATCTTTCATTAATACAATTTCTAAAATTCTCCAAACATCACTTATTTCAGTCAAACCATATTTCAAAGCAACATCACTATTGTACCTAGCAAGATTTTCTGGGGAATCTCCCAATACTCGATATTCACAAGCCAATTCGTATTTATCAGGTAATAAGTGTCTGAAATCAAAAATTCCAACTATATTCTTACTCTTCTTATCTCGACTACGTTTCCTTTTACTGCCATCTCTGATAGACGACTTGTAATTAGATATTGTTCCACCTCCATGTCCCGCAAATCGATTAATAGATCCTGATTTGGTATTGGTATGCTGGCCCATATATCTATTACCTAATCCAACAAACATGCCAGGTATACGGGCACGAGAAGGAGCATCCGTTTCCAAAATCTCATCCCAATCATCGGTAAAACTATCATCGGATGAAGAGGAAGTAACGGAATCAGCTTCATCGTCGTCTTCAATTGACTGTTGTAACTCTGAATCACTGCTATAATCTTCTTCAGATTCTAGAGAATCTAAATCTCCTGATATTTTATGATTATGATTATGATTATGATGACTGTGATGATGGGCATTCAAACTGAACCCTCCATCGGTAAACTTAAATATATTAAATTTTTGCAGTGATACGTTTTCTTCTTCTTCTTCATTCTTCGGTATGAAAAAGCAAACCAATTGACCCGTTGGTGACCACACAGCACCACACCCTTTAGGTATGGGTGTTGAATCAAACACCGGCTCTTTATTTTCTTCTCCTTCATTGATTAGATTACCCACACCTCCAAGCGGTTTAAGTTTAGTCACTGAATCAATACTTCTTAATAATTCGGCATTATTAAGGATCAAATCATTAAATCCATCATTATCTTCTTCGCCAGAAGAGTCGTCCCTCATTTGATTTTGGTTGTAATCAGGCTGTTGATTAATCAAATCATCTGCCCAACCTTCAGTACCAACTTCTTGAGTAAATTCTCCTTCTAAATTGTCATCATTACTATCTGTTCTTGTGCTCATCATCAAATCATCACTTAATTCCATCTTGTCACCCATTAAATACCTTAAACAGGGTTCTAAACAAAATCTCTTATGTTTATTAGTATAAAATTCCGATATTTCATGTAAATTTTCCAACATTTCACTTTTAATATCAGATGTCAATTCATGAGTTTCTTCAATATCAAATTTTATCAGGTTCTGCTTCTGTAGTTTGGCCAATTTTTTGGAGTTTGTAGTAGTAGGGAGATTGATTTCATCCAAATACGGGTACTCTTTGGGGAACTTAATCTGTATTCTGATAAAGACCAAAGTTTGTTCTTGGTTAGAGTCATCATTAATTGATGGCACTGATTTTGGATTGTCCACATTGGCGACGTTATTGATATTAGTGACAACAGGAGTATTGGAACTAGCACTTTCTGCAACTTCTGCAGCCTCTGCACCACCGATTGACGTAGAGGGTTTTTGATCAGCATCCAATATTATACTCTTGTTTGGATCTTCATCATCTTTCTCATTTTCAGTGCTTGGAACCGGTCCTCTTAAACTCAACACTAAATCACCAGTAGATACTGATATCCTTTCAAATCTAACTTTTGGAAATTTGTGTCCCACAATACTTACTTCTTCACCCAAATTCGAAGGACCATCTACCACACCATCTTCATTTTCTTTAGTGGTACCATTTCTATGGGATACATGGCCAGCTCGACCCATTCTAACCCCTGAAATCCAATCAAGATGATTTAATTGACTATTTAAATCTTGATTATTGTTGTTGAGTTGTCTTTTATACTTTTCATATATTTGATACGAAGTTAAAGATGAAAGTAAATCACCATTGTTCTTCCTTTTCAAATCATCAATCTTAACTTCAGGCTCTATTAGATAAGTTTGGTAGTTATATTCATTGACAGCAGCTGGTGATTGAGGTCTTGTACTATTGTCATCAGTATCATCGTCAGATTTGAAACCATCTAAAAATTTATGATATGATGGATTATAATTGACTTGTTTATATAATTCATCATCATGAGGCCATAATTTTAAATCATAATCTGCCGACGACCATGTAACTAATTGAAATTCTTTCCACTTGTTCTTGGATTCAAAGCCCGTATAGTTTTCATGTTTTGTTCTCCAAAGGAAATCCTTCATAGGACCATTATGACCTTTAAATGTATAATTAGAGTTATCACCACTTCCAAAGTTATCAATAACTTGGGTTTGATTCAGTTCTAACGCACGTTGGTATTCGTTATCATAGTTGATAATGTGAATTGAATCTTGACCCCCACGAAGTGGCATTATACCACAAGATTTATCTGAGCCAAAGGGTAGTGACCTTGCTCTGGCAATAGGAAAATCAGTCTCTATAACCACCGTTGGTTTTAGAACTGCTTGATCTGTATCTTTACTAGCAAAATAATTAAAATTATTGGAGAATTTTATAGCTTCGTCATTTTTCAAATTCCAAAACTTGATGGTATTATCATTTGAACAGGTAATAACATTAGAAGAACCATTACTAAAGTCCAATCCATTGATTTTCCCACTATGAGCCTTATTCACTTTGACCAAAGGTAAGGCACCTTTTCTAGAGTCCCAGACATAAAAATTATTATCATGACTAGAAGCAATTTCATATGGATTCTCATGATTCCATTTAACTTGTGTAGCTCCTGCTCTCCATTCTGCCCACTGAGCCACGGGTTTTCTTGGGGTTCTCATATCCCAACTTAATATAAAAGTATCAATCGAACATGTAGCTAGGATTTCTGGGTCTGAAGGATGGAAATTTATATCAGTTATGGCTCTTGCATGATGATGTAGTACACTGAATATGGCATTATTTGAAGGCCTTGCTAAATCCCATACTAAAGCCTTTTGGTTTGAAGTGGATATACACCAAGAAGGCTTGGTGTTATGATGTGGTGACCATTGGACATCTGCAACTTCCCATGAAGTGATATGATGTAGCCATCTAGGTGTTGTAAATGGATCATCTAAATCTATGATAAACAATCCTCGTCTTCCTGCTAATAAAGCATCTCTACCGTTTGGAGATAGAGACATTGCCCCAATTGCCCCATCGACCCGCAACAGGAGGGAGTTTCCGAAGGTCACAGATTCATTGGGATCCGTCATCAACCTATGTTTCGGCTATACCGTCTTTACCAAAGTTGTTCTAAAAGATGGGTTGGTTTAATTACCTACAAAATTTTGGCTTTTTAAAGTGCGCAAATACAAAAAAAATTAAGTATGTAATATCATTTAACTATGTAACCATTAACTACTGTTCTATCTATACAAATGGTTATGGCTGACGACTATTCACGATTTGATTCTTTAATTTCTCATCCCATTCTTGGCAAAGTTGTTCCAAGTATGCAACGACATCTTCACTTCCAGTCTGATCAATTTCCTGATATTCTAAGGATTCCTTTCCCCATTTATCGGAGATTGAACCAATCTTTACATCTTGTCGTTCGTTACCAACAGCTGCCTTGGTAGGAGCATTGGCAGCAATATAACCAGTGATATTATGATATGGAGATCCTAAAAATCTTGCAATGTAAAATAAGGCGTACATACTGTAGAAAGTAAAAACATTCAAGTATTGATAGAATGAAAAACTTGTAAATATGCCAGGATGTACTAAATATTGATAAATACCATGGTCTCCTTTTAAGGACTTGTAACTACTAAAATGCATTAAATCGACTAAACGTTTGGATCCCTCATAAGATTCTGGAGATTTTAGTAATTGTAAATCGTTAAATGATAAATATTTAGGACCTGACATTATAGAAGATATCCATATAATCTTCCCTCCACCTGACAATAAATGTTTGATCTTATGAATTAAATAGTATGAACCAAAGATATTGGCTTGAAACACTAATCCCAAACCGTCTTGAGATTTCACACCAACCTTCTGGATTTTATAAGTTGGATTAGTGACTCCATCTAAAGGGTTACTTAATATTTGCTTGGTGGCTCCTATCCAATCAATTCCAGAATAAACACCTTGAGCTGCATTAACAAACAAATAATCAATGTGTTTATATCTTTTGTTTAAATCATAATATGCTGACAATACAGATACCATGTCTGTGAAATCCACCAACAAGTAATCGAACTCCAAGTCACCTGTTCTTTCTGGAAATTTCTCTTCGGCATATTCTTTGATGGTTGTTATGACTTCTGTGACCTTTGGTAATGTTCTGGATGTGACAACTATGGTTAGATTTTCATTTGATGGTGATTCTTCAATTAAACGGTACACAATGTTAATTCCAAGATTGGACGTGGTCCCTGTGATGACAGCCACTTTGGCTTCTTTGATTAGTGACATCTTCAAATATATATAGAGAGCTCTGCTGACAATGTTCTTGTGAAAAGAGTACAAGTGAATTGTTTATTTAATATTTACAATATTCCAAATCTCGTTTAACAAAAAAAAAAATATACGACGTATAAAAAAATACAAATAGCTGCGAATTTCTTTACTATGGACGCCATATATCATCCCATCCAATAGTCTTACGAACAGCATTAGAGAACCCTTCGTTATACTTCACCCATATTCTGGCTTTCTGTAAATTCGACTTAGGTTTGGGTTGTGATTGGGTTATGGAATTTATATCATCATACTTTCTTTTGAAAAAATCAACACTAGAGGCCATTTTCAATCTCTTTAAACTCTTTTCATCTTCTGTAAGCTCAGGTTTGCTGCTGCTGACATCGATATTTGTTCTCTTTGTTGGTCTCAATACAGTGTTCACTCTTTCTAATTCAGCTGCAATCAAAGGGAATAGATATTGACGTTTGATTTGTACATGCTTTGAGTTGTTCGTATTTTGGAACAGGGTTAATGTTTCCCAATTTGGCTGGAATTGAAGTAATACTTGTCCCGTTTCCAAATCACGTTCACTCTCAAGTTTGATATCTAATTTTCGAACTATATCAGTCACCTTTTCTATGTATTCTTTCTCAAAAGTGGATAGATTTGATTTTAGTTTAGATGATAATTCATTTGGTGTTAAAAGTTTATTTAAATAAGGAATGAAGTATAAACCTCCGTCGTTATCTATCAGTATCCTTGTTTCAAGTGGTAAGTTTTTTACAACTCTAGCTATAATGGAAGAATTTTGTCTAGATAATTCAAAAGATTCATAGTCCAAGTTTTTACTATTAGGGATCAATAGTTTTGATTCGTCATTAAAATTGGTAGGATTGATTTCACTGAATAATGACCACACTTTAAGACCTACTAATCCTAGATAATTCTCATTTCCACTCTTCCCAAAAGTATCATAGTGATTAAGCCAATCACTTAATTCACTAGGTTTAATCAAGGAATCATCTTGATAATGTATAACATCCAAATACTTACTAAAACACCCTTTAACAACTTTGTCAAATAATTGGGAATTACTAGTCACGGATTTGCAAGAACCATTCATAAAGGAATTGAATAATAATTCAAAATTTTCATCCTTCGATAATTGTGGGTGTCTTTTAAATAACATATTGATAACCGAAAACCATGAATTCTGTTGATCCATAGTACCTCCCGATTTGGGTTCCCTTGAAATAATTGTAGGAACATCTATTTTTCGACCGTTAAATTGTAAATAATTCAAACTTGCTCTGATATCCCCATCACACAATTCAATAATTTCTCCAACTTCTTGATAGTTTAATCCATATTTCTCATTAGTATTTACTTTCATTATATAATCCTTGATTGACCTCATGGCATTACTCTTTACTGCTGCCGTTGGTTTTTTGAAATTAATTATATCACATAAAGGTCTCAATTTTTCCATGGGTGAATGCCTTGAACTGTTTGTATTGTAGATATCATTAGCAATACATATAATTGGTCTACTTAGTATGAAATCCTTTCCTTTAGTAGATTTCTTACCGTTACTTTCTTCTCGGCTAAACCTTTTGGAAGTTGATCTTTGATCTGCTTGAACTAATCCCTGTAGCACTTTAACTAAGTCTTGCAAATTTATTAATGAATCGATTTCATCAATTATAAGACATGACGGCTTTCCATTAGATGTAAGTGAATTAGAAGTCAATGAATTCATGATTTTCAACTTCAATGCAGCAGAAGCATTCAGGTTTCCCTGTTCACTAGATCCTGGTTGTAAATCCATACTATTAGATGCATTTAGTTCACTTATTGAGTAGCCTAATTGTTTAGCTAAGATATGCACTGCAGAAGTTTTTCCAATTCCTGTAGGACCATGGATTAACAAGATCTTCTTGAATGGTCGACCGTAAGGATCATTGTTATTTTCATCTTCAATGCTATCTTCACCAAAAACTATCCTGGACCATTTCTTTAACCAATGTAAAACGGATCTGTATTGCTTATCATTACCTGCTGAACATAATTGAACGAAATTCGATGGACGATATTTTTCAGTCAATACTTCATTCTGCTGGTTTTTCTTTTTTGTAGTAGCAGGAGGTCCACTGATTTCTTGAAGCCTTTTATTGTTCTCTTTTAGTGAATTTCTTAAGTTAGCTTTGCTATTCAAGTCGTCTAGGTCGAGTACAAAAGTATGATCAGATGAATCGTCATCGGAATTAACTTTCTTTATTTTTGGTTTTAGTGAAATTGAGCTACCATCAAACAATCTGACCTCTTTGGTAGGTATGATAACTGGAGCTAGATGTGAATACGTGTCCTGTAACGTATTTTCTTCTTCTATTGGCAATTGACCTGATTGGATAGGCAGAAATACTTCAATATTTGTATTAGCATTATCCGTACTCTCCGTTACCGTGTCAAACAAACTAGACTGTCCAAAGGAGAGGTCTCCAATGAGATCAACATTCACTAGTGTAGCTTCTGCTCCATTCATTCTTATCCTTTGCTTGACTATGTCTTAATCAATATGCTGATGCTTAACTACTACTGTTTTAGAGACGCGTATTATTTTTTTTGGTGATAACTTTAACAAAAACAAAACCTTCTTCACAAAATGCGCGGCACAAGCCGAACTCAAGCATGAGTAACTTCTATCGTTGTGTATATTTAAATTTACTTTCTTTTATACATATTTAAGCACCAAACGTTTTTAATTTAATTTCTGGTTCGTCACCAAAATCACCATTAGAAGTGCCATTGTTGCTACTGTCAATTTTCAATTTAATTAAGTCTTCTGTCAATTGTCTTTGATTATCACTTAGAGCCCGATTAACAATCAATTTGAAAGTACCAGCATCCTTGTTAACTAAAAGCAATAATCTTTCATGTAAGTATGATTTGGTAATCGATGCTTTATCGTTGTATCTGACTAACAATGGGATTAGAATTGAATATAATGCCACCAACTTTGGTTCTTCAGTAACATTCTTTGTGTACATAAAGACAATCTCAAATATTACCATAGGAGCTATTGAATAATCCCCATCCTTGACCAACAACGTAATCAAATCACGAATCAAATATTTAACAGTTAATTGAGGTGTTTGGCTAGTCGAATATTGGATCAAAGACTTGATACATTGAATTCCTGTTGATTTAGTATCATTTGATTCTAATAATTTAATTAATGCACTGCTGAGATCTTGACTTTCCTTCTCGTCTAATCTAAACCCACCAGAAGTTACCAAAATCATTGTTGTGATTACTGAATAATTGTTTTCTATGTTAATAGAATAATAAGTATGAATCAAACCAGTAAAGTCATAAACAATCTCTTCGTTTAGCTTTCTCGTCTCCGTAATAATAGTCTTCAAAAATGGTAGGATGATTGATATTAATAACTTATTGCCATTCTCATATATCTTAGCAAAAACATATAATAAACAAGCATAAAGATCTACCTTTATAACATCCTCGAATCTATTTATCATTTCAATTAGTTTGGTCAAAGCCTTCTTAAATACCAACAAACTATGTGCACTATCAGCATTCCTTATTGATAATTGTTGTATTCCATTGCTAGGGTCATAATCACTTCTCAAAAAAGGTAATATTCCGAATAATGGAAGCATTCCAACTCTAATTAATTCAAATAACTTATCTAAACCGTTCTGAATACCCTGTGTATGATTGTTGACGTAAGTGTTAAAGATCGTACCAATAATATCAATTAGTTCACATTGAATTTCAATATCGTCATCAATTAATATCAATCGATCGAATAAGTCTACCACTTCCTCAAAGATTTCATCATTAAATATTAACTCCACTAAATCATTGTTGTGAACTAATCTATTCAAAGATACTAAGATCTCTCCAACATTCTTATTCTTAATTAGTGACTCGACGCATAAACTGAACAAAACAAAGAAAAAATTAGTCGAATCCTTGTCCAAATAACTTTGAATACCATTCTTTTCTAATTCTAAACTAAGAACCCCAATGAAATTAATCCAATAATTTTGGTAAATTTCAATTTCTTGACTTGATGACTCGGTATTGTATCTTAAAGTCGAAAATTCCCTCAATACCAATATCCATAAAGAAATTAATAAAGTGCTATACTTGTCCAAAGTCTCTTGTAACTCAGGTTCAATATTTTCTTCCTCTTGGGATTCAATTTTAACTATAGCCCAGCAATTTAAAATCGACAATTGAATTGACTTCCTACCAAACTCACTCATGTCTTCCAAGAAAGAAAATCTTAAAAATTTATTTGATGAAATCTCTTCCAATAAATAGATCAAGGTCTTCAAAATTCTTTGCTTGGAATAAAACTTAATTCTGGGTAAACTAATGAATTTTGAAGAAACATTTATAGCATTTACTATAACTGTTGGATCATTTCCAGGAGAGAAACAGGGGATTAATGCACTGATAATTTGGGCCTGTTGCTGTTCCAAAATTGAAACTGAGGGATATAATGGGTCTGGCAAATTACCAAACAATCCGAGAGCCTTGTCTAAAAGATTGATACCTCTGATTTTAATACCAGAAATCAGTGATGTCGAACCTAAGAAGGAAATTTTAACAATATCCTGAATCTTATCCTTTAATTTGTCAAACAATTGTGAATCCTTCTCGGCCAATTCCAATAAATGATTTAATAAATCATAAATGAAGAATTTAAATTCCCAAGTGATCGGTTCATTCTTATCATTGTCATCATTGGAGTCTCCAACAATGTTTTGGATTTCTTCATCCTTAAAGTCAAATTTAGCAACCTTTTCCTTTTTAGTTCTTTGCAGTAATGGTAACAACTTTTGTTGATAGTTCAATTCAATGAATGGACCAGTCAATTTTTTGGAAGAACACTTAAATAAAGAATTTAAAATAGTAAACCAGTTCATTTCCGAGCTTGATTCAAGCCATAATTTAATGAACTGCTTTAACTCTGGGCATGGCTGCAAATTCATAGAAACCCATAACATGTTCACTGTCTCTTTACTCAAGACATCGACCCCAAAGATTTTCAATAATTCAACGTAACATTCGTATGCTCCTTTGTAGATAGTATAACTTGTACTGAATGGGAAAATCCAATCTCTGAATAAGGATGTGGGAGAAACTGATGATAAACCAATTTTTAAGTTTTTGGATATGATCAATTTTAACAAATCAGTAAAGAAAGGTACTTCTCCATCAATTAACAGAGGGTCATATATTATCAATTCTTGAAACAAGCTTAATAGATGCAGGTATACTTCCAGAGAGTCATTGATTGTTCCTGACCCAATACCTTGGCTCATTGACGTAAGTAAGTTTTTTATCATTGCTTTGTAGGAGATCGACCACTCTCTTAAACTAGGACCAAGATTTGTAATGAACAATTTTAATAACCTCGTCGTTAGACCAATTGACCTGTACTTGCACTTCAAAGTAAGTAATGCCTTATTCTTATTGTCATAACCAAAGTTATCGTCTAAGAAATTATCGTAAATTTTATTCAAAAGTGTAGGAATGAAATTGGAACTGTCAAAATTATTTTCAAACAACACGACCGAAGCTTCTAAGGCGTGATGATAAACTACTGGATTGGGATCATTAACAAGTTGCAATATAATGTTGTAAATTTCATTAAAGCCAACACCAGTTTGTTTGAAGATTTGTGATAAAGATAAAATAGCAAATCCTCTCTTAAAAGGATTCGTATTATTAACTAATTCTGCAATAAAAGTGCTGATTTGATCAGTAACCTGAGATTTTGGTAATAATCCTACTGCTAATCCGATGGAATCTGAATTGAAAACAAACAAGTTAGTGTTGCTGCTGTCAATTCTTCTTAAAATATCAAGAATAACCAAACCAACATCCTTATCTAAAGGCTGCTTCCTTCTGACTAAGTTATTCAAAACACCATGCAAAGCTACAGAAATATTGATCTGCAAAGCCCTTAATCTTAATGGATCGATTGAAGTAGCAGTTAAAGAGTTTCTTAATTGCTCCACTAATGAAAACTGAATTTTCAAACTCAAGTAAGGGAATACTAATTGGAATAATTCAATTGAAAGATCAACAATTGATGTGATTAAATTTGTTGAATATTTCTCGTATTTGGAATAATCTTGAACCAAATAAATGGTAGGATCAAAATTAATTGAATGATCTACTGACTTGAAAATCAATTCTTCAAAGTAGTCGATCCAAATAGGAAATTCTTTTTTCAATCTTGTTTCAATTCGAGTTTTAGGTAATTTAGTTGAAGTTTTTGTAAATATATCGTGGTACAATAATCCTTCATTCTTGATATTAGTCTTAGGTAATTTGAATTTGATCAACAATTCATCTATATTTGGATGAGCGTCATTAAACTTGCTTGTGACACCAAAGGAATAATTGTAATCTTCATTCAAAATCAAAGAACTATTATCCAAATCGCTAACCTTAACTAGATTAATAGTTTGTGATTTCTTGGATTTAGATTTATCAGAATCACCTGAAGTTATTCTCGAAAATAGTTTGGAATCACTGAACACCTTGATTAAGAATAAAACCATGTTAGAGTTGATATCATTCTTTAATAATGGAATAAGCTTTGAAAAACTTTGTAGCAATATCTTTTTGGAATTTAAGATCAAACTGATCATTATACTTTCAAAAGGCATTCCTGCAGTTGAAGTATAATGAATATTATTTAACAAATTGACGTTATAGTTATTCTCATTAAAATCGTTACTGTTAAAATTAGTGATGCCTCCGATTGATTCTAAATTACTTTCCAAATAGGATAAGTAATTATAGGACTTTGTCAATAAGAATTGTAGTTGCTTTAATGATTCGGGAGTCAAATCAACAGAGTTCAAATAGTTTAACAAACACACAAGACTGAAATTTCTAAGTTTCAAGTTTTCTATAATTTCAAGTCGTTGATAACCTTCACTGTTGGTGCTGAATGTTGGACTTATATATTGAGAAGTTAACAAGTTCTTCCAAAATACTAAAAATTGAGAAGAGTTCAACTTCACAAACTCTGACTCATTATAAAAGGTCACTAATGATGACAAGATTATCCAACAAGATGAGCTTTTCAAAAAGTTACCAGTGTTATTGTTATTATGTTTTAAATTTTGGGTACAAAAACTCAAGATTTTAACAATGGTTGAATTTTGTAACAACTGCCACTCAGTCTGCTTGATTATACTCAGTAAAACTAATGAGTAACTAAGTAATTTGACTTCATTCCTCGATTTCTCTTCATGATGTTTGTATTCCAGTTCTATAAATTTGAAAATTTGCAAGATAATTTGATTGATTTCGAATTCATTGTTTTTAATGTATACCAATAATGTCTTCAATGAGTAGTTTCTTATGTACGAATTTTCGTTGATAATCAACTTGAATAATACATCCCTAATAGATGAATTTTCCAACTTGGAACTTTCTTCAAACTCTTCATCTTCAGGAATATCAATACTATCCTTTTCCTCCTTTGCTTCTGATTTTGCATTTGGATCTTCTTTCTTTGTAACTGATGGGTGAATGTTATTGATTCCAAACGGTAACAATAATTCAATTATATACAACAACAAGTAAGATTGATATGAATTTTCAAAAGGTTCTATTTTGCCGTCTTTTTTAGAATGGCTACTAACTCCTTTTGGTTTCAAAAAGTTCAAAGCTGCTGCACCCTTCTTTTCATGTGAGTGACGAATATCACTAGATCCTGAATCAGTGGGAGTGTCATTAAACTTGGAGTATACATAATTCAATAAGATTTCATTACAGTTTGATCCTGACTCCTTTATGATATATCCAATCAATCCTTTGAACTGAGTCAAGACTTTATTCCAATTTGAATTAATAACATGGTTACGATTTAAAGCCTTGAATTTAAGTAAAATTGTGTCTAATATGAATGTTAAACTACCTGATAAATATTCAGGATTTTGAAATTGTTCTAATTGAATGTATAAAACTAATGTCTCTACCAAACTTGTTTGATATAATAAATTGTTGATATTGTTTTGAATAATAGATTCTGAATCATGTGACTGTAATGTATTAGTTTCTTTCTTATATGAATCTACGGGAGTGCCGTCTGACTCAACTTGATGAGCAAAATCTGGAGTATAATTATTCCTCAAGGGAAGTACGTATAATTCATCAATAATATATTCGATTGCATTAAACTTACCAGTAGGGATAAAACTTAAAAGTAATTCTGATAATAATTCAATAGATGCTATTCTAATATCTTGATTGAAATTAGACAAACAAAGTTGGATCAACTTTTGATGAGTGCTTAATAAATTCACTTGAAATTGGCTTTGTTGAGACATTAATACTTCTGGCTTTAATTTTGAACTGGATGATCCTGAAGTTGAAGCTGATTGAGTCAATAAAGTCTCATAATTCGATTGAGCTGATAAAATAAGTATATTCTTCAAAGAAAGGATATAATTTCTTTTCAATAAGGTAGTGCTGGACGAACTATAATTCGATTCTCCTTCATAAACGTCTATATTAATTGGTAATGAATTTATATTCTTTATAATGATCTTTAATAGTTTAGCTTGAAACTTTTCATCGATGTCATTTTTGGTTGAGTTCTTCGTAATTGAATTCAATAAGTATATTAAATTATGATTATTTACAGTAGGAGTCTTCTTTAAAATCTTATAAATTTGCAAAGTTGAGTAGTTCACTAAGGAACCCAAGGAGTTGGGGAATGATTCATACAAATCAATCAACACAATAATTGAAATATCAGCAATTGGATATGGTAGTTGGTTATCATTAATGTTATTCAATAAATTGTTAGCAATATCGTAGATTTTTGTAGGTAAATGATTTAAAATCAAGACAAGGTTTCTGGATAAGAGTCTAAAGATATTTAATGAAATCTTAGATGTTATATCAGAAGGAGAAGGAGAACCTCCAGTCTCAATATTCTTGGATGATTTCTTTGATGTTGGTGGTGGTATGTCGAATACCTTTATGATTTGGAGTAGTTGTTGTAAATAAGCTTGAAATGCAACATCTTGGGTTGAAGTCGAAGTCAAACGGCGGTTCAACTCCGTGAGATAGTCAAGTATCTCAGACTTATCAAATCGGCCGATCAATGCCGTGAATTGTCCCAAGTCCATCGCTATAATGCTGTAGATTCAATATTATACTACACTTATTACGAGTGCACAAACAAATACGCTTAAATACGTCTGGTCAAATAAAGGAATCAAAAAACTTGGACGTATCGCACGACCTATATTTCAAGCAGAGTAATTACAATTGTAGAGTAAACTATTATTATCATTTCATTAGTCATTAAACTAAGCATAATACAACCCTTTTCTTACGGTTGCATCTAATATAATCATGTCGTTTTTTTTGAAATTATGTTGTCCATGTCTATTTCTGAATGAAACTAGATCTATGCTTATGCTTGTAATCAAATTCAGCTTTCACCATTGGCTTTCGTAATGGAGGTCCATTCCTTAATGCTTCCCCTATGCTGATGAGTGTTATATCCCCCACTTCTGTATCGTCATCTTCCTCGTCTTCATCTTTGGTGCTATTATAGATAGATATCTCTCCTTCTTCTACTTCTGACTGATCAGCTATACTACTTAATGTATTATTGTAGTAGTACAGTCTTCTCTTTGATTTTATGATTTCAGCTTCCAACTTTAGAACTTTCTTTTGTAGTATAATGTTTTCTTCTTTTAGTTTACTGTGTGACTGTTTCTCGAGTTCATAATCGTTTTCTACTAAGGCCAATTTCTCCAAATATTCATTCTGTAGTTCCTGAAATTTATTGATCTTTTCCTTTAATAATCTTTCATTTAATTCATAGTCATCAGCTGCAATTTCTTGGGTAACTGCCTTCTCCCGAAATTTTGAAATAGTTAGATCTTGAGTATCTAACCTCTTAGCTTGATCTTCAAGTTCGCTCTTGTATTGTTTGTTCTCTAGTTTCAATTGTTCGTTTGAATCATCCAAGATTTTCAACTCTTGTTCTAGTACAATCTCTAATTCTCTAGAAGAATCTTGAAACTCTTGCAATTCCTTATCCAAATTAATCAACTTCTCTATCAATTCATTCTTTGATAAGCTTGTTAGTTCCTCTATATTCATATCAATGGAAGTTTAAGAGGCAACTATCAAGTTGATTATTATTTCAAACAAATCAAATCTGATTTTGTAAACATACGCGCTTTATAATTGCGTGGAGAGTAAACTAATGCTTACATTAAAAAACTTAATTAAAACAGTGCTGTTGGTATTACAATTAAACGAATATATATGAATGAATACAATGATATATAAAGATATGAAAGCCTTTGGCTTCAGGGATAATCTGGAAGTGAACCATCAGAAGCAAGTAACCCAATAGCTTTTAAAACCAACTCACGACCATCTTCCCCACATGATCCAGCATTATCCTCCAAGCTACCGTAAAAAATGCTATCACTAAGTCCAACGGTAGTATTTGAACTACAAACTGACCAAGTATAGCCTCCATTATAGGTGATTTGGTTTCTACTTAATGTAAATTGGTCGCTAATGGGTGGTGGAGTATCTGACAATTGAAGTTCATTGGTAATAGGATCAATATCAAGATACTTTACCTGATTGCCTTCTATATTGGTTACTGTGACATACTCAGCTTCACTGACAAATCCGGTAATGTTATACTTTTTTGAATCTAAAGATGTACTTAGACCAATTCTTGTCAAGTCACTTAGATCATATACAATTACTTGGTAGCCCACCACTTCAAGTTGTTCGATTTGACTTGATAATGGTTGATCAATATTGGTGACAAGTGCATGAGCAGGTTTATAAGCAGCCAAGTAAAATAATTCTGATTGGTTCTTTGGAGTTCTCTTATTCACTGACAATGACAATGCTGTTGACAACTGAGAAATCAAAATGATAACAAATATATATAGCGATTTCATTATTAAGCTAAGTAATCAGCAATTAGCAAATAACAAACAGTACAACAAAAATCTGGAAAAGGATTGGAAATGAATATCGATATATAATAGAGACCTTTTAACGACTCCTTTTTCGAAAATTTCAAGTCCCCTTAAACTTACTTTCTAATTTTGCAATCTCTCATTGCGACAGCAGCAGGCTGCTGCTTGCTTATGTTTACTTCTGTTTGCTCGTCCTGAAAACTAGTTGGGTACATATACTAGTTTTATTTTTAGAATTATTCATTGACAGTAACATGGTACTTCTATTGATTATTACCAAAAAACTCTTTGCTTGTTTGTGGAGTTGCTGATGATATCTACTGTGGTGGTGATTAGTTAATTTCTTCAGGCCGTGTAAATATTGTTCTAAGAGTAAATTTCAGAATGTCTTCCTGATCCCACTCAAAAAAAAAAGTTCTCTTGCTATCATATTAAAAAAGAAGTTACCCTACTTTGCTTGGTAGGGTAACTTTCAAGGGCCAGTTGCAAAAACCATAAGTTAGAATGAATAACAATCAACAGGAAATTGGTGGAGCCCATGCCTTGTTGCAGCTAGGTTCCAAACTCAAGGATGAAGGAGAAGATGGCGTTGGCGAGGATGCCGTTGTTGTCGATGATGATGTTGTTGACATTCATGATCATCATCATTTAGATGACCTTAATGGGGATTCTTTAGTTACGGGTGACGACGATGAAGATGAGGTTGAGAAAGCTAATAATCAACAGCTTAATGATGCAGTAGAAGCTGCTGTCATGAAAATAGTAGGAGGAACGTTGGATGCAGCTAATAAGCTAGCTTCAAATAATCATTACAAACGAAATAAAAGAAAATTACCTGATGATATAATTAATAATCTAAGTGAATTCAATCAATGGACGGGATTTTTGGAAGATAGTATTACTGATAACAATGACTTTTATGGAAGCTCAACCACCAAATCCCCAACAAATAAGAAGAAAAGGAGAAGTAATCTGACTTCAAATGGAATTGACCCTGAGTTGGAAGGCTTAGGCACATCTGAACATGATCAATTAGTTCAAGCCGCCATTAACGATGCCAGGGAATTGTCTAAACATATTAATTATCCAAGTAATTATAGTAATAGTCAAGACCATGAGTCTCTTCATAATAGCTCAGTTCCCAGTCCAATTCCAGCTATTGTTCAATTGGCCCATGTTGTTAAAAACTTGTCGAAAAAAGCACCTCCTAAACCAGCTGGAAGTAAAAAGCCTATTGATTCGGCCCCAAAGACAGCAATAAAACCAATAGCTGCCAAACCCAAGTATAACAACTTAACTAGTGTGGAAGGCTTGGTAGAAGAAGCATCAACTCAAGCCTGCAATTGGTTCAATTCATTACCAGATAATCAAGAAAAAGGTCCACGTAAATTTTCTTCTGAAGAACTTTCGGCTGTCGATCATTTCATTGAAGGTTATTGTCATTTACATAAATGGTCAAGGCAAGATGTTTGTAACAGAATTTGGTCTAATGAAAGAAAAAAGGATAACTTTTGGGAATCACTTACCCGTGTGCTACCTTATAGATCAAGAGCATCTGTCTATAAGCATATTAGAAGGCAATATCATGTTTTTGAAGTTAGAGCCAAGTGGACCAAAGAGGATGATGCTTTGTTACAAAAATTGAGCTTAACCCATGAAGGTAAATGGAAACTAATTGGAGAAGCTATGGGTAGAATGCCAGAGGATTGTCGTGATAGATGGAGAAACTATGTTAAATGCGGTGACAATAGAAGTTCAAATAAATGGTCAGTGGAAGAAGAAATCAATTTAAAGGCAATTGTTACCGAAATGTTGCATACCAGTAAGTCAGATTCTATTAACTGGACAATTGTAAGTGAAAAGATGAATGGTTCAAGATCACGTATCCAATGTCGTTATAAATGGTCTAAGCTTTTGAAAAGAGAAGTTACAGAAAAATCTGTATTTATGCCTCAAGAAACTAGACTTTGGATGTTACAGCAATTAAAATCTAGTGATTATGAAACTTCAGAAGAAATCAACTGGGAATTTCTTGCTGAATCCTATAAGGACTATGTAAAGGAAAACAATAATAATAATCATGACAATCTTGAGTGGTCTGGTACTGATTTTAAAACAGTATTTGAAAAACTGAGATTGGAAATAAGTAACTTCAAGAGATTTACATTGAAACAAGTAGTCAATAGATTAGTGGATAGTAGTTACAAGCAAATAAGAGTAATGAGACTTGCTGAAGAACAAATTGCTGTCAATAGCAATCAAGCAAAGTCCAACAATACCACTACTAACAATTCCACAAGTTCTAACAATAGACTTGATCCTGATGATCCTGAGTCGATTGCCAATGCCGCTGTGGCGGCTGTATCTTCAACTGTAGATGGGGAAGATGTTCAACAGCACGAGTATAGTTTATGGAGATGATTGTATAGTTTTATATTTTATCTTTTGCTTTGTAATCTAGTTTAATTTAACATTCTTTAATCTCAAACCTAAAAAAAAAATATGGTGGGGTCCGAAAAGTATCAACAAAAAGTAGGCACAAGTTTGGATTAAATCACTGATTGAATAGAGGAATACATATCAATGTATATACATACTGGCATCAAGGATAATAATATACGACCATGTTGATTCCAAAGTATTCTGAAAGTGAGCTATTGAAGTTTTATAATCTACAGACTCTTTCACCCACTTCAAAGGAACAATTAAACTTGACGAGTCAAGAATTCATTGATCCTGATGAAATACTTAATATCAGTGAAGAAGAACAATTCAACATATTGAATCGGTTGGTTAACCCATCTGGTTCCACGTTCAATGCTACGAGGAATAGAGATTTGAAAAATGGGATTGTGGAGGATCCTTTACGAGGTACCAATATCTTCAAGAATTTACAAGAAAGACAAATCATCAAATCAACCAATGATCCAGAAGTTAATAATTATCTCATAAGTTCACAACGGTTTAACTCTGTGAAGTTTTTAACTGAAGTTCATTCAGATTCTACCATTGAAGAATTGTCACAATCATTAAGTTTCTTAGAAAAGAATATCAAAAGTCAAACCAATGATTTGATCGGTGCTATTGATTCAAATTTTGTGAATTTTATAAATTGTAAAGGATCAATTGATAGAATTTTAGAAGAATTCAAACAATCCAAAACTAAAGTTCAAAAGGATTATGATAATTCTCGAGTTTTCAATCCTCAACGATTACCAACAAGAAATGCCAAAGATAATTCATTATCATCAGAATTAGAAGAATCGCTCAAGAATTTAAACTATACTACTAGTAGAATGATTCAACCTGTCATTGAAAATAAAAACAAGGAAAAGAAACTTAATAAATTAATTGAAGTTATAAATGCCAATCAATTTTTCTTTGATTTACCAAATATATTAATTCAACATTTGTCAAATCATAATCATGATCAATTTATAAGTGATTATAATCGTTTCTTACGAGAGAAGAGATCATTCATCTATAAACGAAATGAACAATATCAGCGAGAATTGGCTAGGCTAACTGAACTTAACCATGAAGAATGGATTAGACAATTAAATCAAGAAACTGATATAATAGCCACTGCATTTAACAAGGTATTTTCAGAAATAGAAAACATAACACAACAGTATAGGAAAAAATCCTATAAGGAGTTGTTAACATTAGATCATGAAGGTTCATCATCATCAAATCTGTCCCGATCAGCCACCAATGATCGATTCTTGGCATTGGTTGAGACTATCCATAGTTTGGAAGGTGATGATAATTCAAATCATAAGGAAAACCCAGTTCATGAATTCTTAGTGGCCCAATTATCTAATGTTGATAAAGAATTAGATCATCAAGTGGCGAAATTTGATAGTAAATATAGGATGATGCAATTGAAATTATTAGAATCGATTCAATTAGATTCAACTCGAAAGGAAGGATCACATGTTCGATATATTGCTGAGAAATATTATACGGCGAAAAGTGGGATTATTGCATCAAAACTGACGAATTCTAAAAAGGGTACTGAGAATGAAATTAAATTTGTATTGGATATTTTCAATAATATTGATAATTTGGATTTATCATTGATTAATGAAACTTGGTTGGTTTTAAATAATTTTATTGGATACCTTGATGATTTATTCCTTAATAATATAACCAAATTTGTTAATAATTATAGACAATATTATCATTTAAATGTTGATTCTCAAGGTAAAATCAGAGATGGTTTTATTGATTTAGTTCAAAAAGTTTGTTTTGTTCTACTGACATTATTTGAAAATGATGGGAATAATGGTGAAGTAAATCAAATGAATTCTACCCCATCAAATTATAAATTATTTTTACCTCATTGTACTAATTCATTATCAGCCATTTATTATATTAGTAATATCAATCCAAAATTAAATAAATTATTTACAACTTTAGGAGAATTTACAGGATTACTTGGGAATTTAACTAAATATAATGGTACAAGTAAAACCATTAAAATTTTAAAGGATGCATCATCAAATACAACTCGAAAAATCATTGAGGCAGTTTGTGCAGTATGGGTTAATGATTGTTCTCAATTTTATGAATTACAAGATTGGAAAACAGAACCTAGTGATCAATTTGAACAAGATAAAGAAGAAGATGGAGCCGTTTATACATCCATGATGAGTATTGTTGAATATTATCAAACCTATGTCCTTATGAAACTTGCCCAACTTTTATTTGTCAAGGATCAAACCAGTTCGGATTTTAGAATTGTTGCAGCCCATCCTAGTCGGAAAATGCTTGTTAGTATTGAGATTCAATTTGTAAGAAGTTTAAATATATTGGTTGATTCAATGATGAAGAAATATAATATAGAAAGAAATTCTATTATTGGGACAACAAGTAATACTGCATTATCATCAATAAATAAAAATTCATCTTCATATTCGAATGGATTATCTCGATTTTCAAATGAAGCATTTAAAGTATTAACCATGAATGATTTTGATAAACTTTCAAGAATAGTATATCCTAAATTAATGAAGAAATTTGATGAATTATTTGAAGCTAGTATGCTGAATGCCAATCTTCAATTATTTGCTGATATTGATAAGGCAAGTATTACTATATTTGAAGATGTACTTAATCGAGAAAAATCTTTAATTAGTAATGAAATTAATTTATATTTCCAAAATAATTCTCGACCTCAAAAATCAACATTCTTATATGTTGATGGATTTATCTTTTCAATCATGATTCATTTTGTTAAATTAATTAAGAAAGTCAAACCCATAACGGGATCTGGAGTGTTTGTTAGTATAATTGCTGAACTTCAAGCTACTGTTCTTAAATCTATCTTGGATAATTTACGCTCAACTACGAATTTAAATTCATTTGAATTGGTTAAGATGAAATTAGATATCAATTTCTTCTTTCGAGTATTTGATAAATCTCAAACTTTAAGATTTAGTGATGCAAATTTCAAAATATTAGAAGTTTTAATTAATACGGTTGATGAAAAATATATTAATGATGAACCTGATGAAAATAAACGATACTTTTATAATGATAAAGATTTTAGACAAATCTTGGGTGAGAATTTAAGAACGTCTGAAAATGAATTCGACTGTTTCTGAAGAAGTTCAACAACATATTACGAGGTATTTGTTTTTGAATAGATATATATATATTAAGACCCGATTTATATAACATATAGAAAGAAAAAAAAAGTAAAATAAAAAAAATTAATTGATATATTTAAACAATAAAGAGCAACACATTTTTGACTCGAATTTTGTTATCTCTTTAATGAAAAATAAAATGGAGAAGACCCAATCCTCCATTTGTTTTATTTGTTTAAAACTCCCAACTTCCTCCCCCTAAAGGTATATCAAAAGTAGATATAAACAAGTAAAAAAGTAAAAGTAATGATAAAAAGTGTAATAAGCAAAGATTCAAGTTAACCAAAAACTTTTTCAACACCATTGTTAAAAGAAGAAGAATAGGAAAAGAAAACACCGTTTATGGATAATCCAGACAAACCCCCCTTATTTATTGCAAATTCAATAAATTATGTGTGTGTGTGTGTTTGATTTGCAAAAAAAAAAAAGAGATATATCCCAAATTCCCAAGCAGGTGTTGAAAATCCCCCATTTCTTTTCTTAAAAGCTAGATTGATAAGGTGATAACTCAAATCAAAGTTTGATTATAAAATGGCCTTTTTATCAACTTCTTCTTCATCAACTTCCTCATCTCTGGTATGAACCAAAGACGAAAGTTCAGCACCATCTTCAGCACCATGAACACTAATATCATCACCAATTCTAGTTTCCTTAACCTTTTGGAATAATTCTTCTTGTTCAGCCTTGGTTAATTCATTTTGTTTCTTACCTTTAATATGATACATTGGATTTAATGAACGTAAAGTAACGCCTTTCAAGAATGGTAAATGACCATGTTTTTCTTCATGAAGCATTAATAAAATCGTCGTAATGATGAATAACCAATAAATATTGTATGAAATGACAGAACCATAAGTAGCAGAATTTTGCCATCCTAATAAGGCATTAAACACATCCCAACCATTATTAACTTCAGGATTACAACAATTAACATGCCAAACTGATTTGGCAATATCATAAGTTCCTGGACCTGAACCAGAACCAGAGGCATCACCACCAGTTTGATTATTGAAAAGATGCATTTCAAAACCCCAAACCCCTCTTGAGAATAATCCAGCTGCAATAAGATATAAAATACAAGTTGAAATAATCAAAAAGATTTGCATAGATACGGTGGAACCGGAATAATACAAAATACTACCAACAGCAATTCCAGCAATTAAACCACAAATAACAGGCAAGGGGAATGCAGTGGCAGGAGATGATAAACCAACCCCACCCACGAAAACAACCGCTTCTAAACCTTCTCTTAAAGTAGTAATAAATGGTAAAATAAACATGGCATATTTTTTAGCTAAATATCCAATCTTCCAACGATCCTTTTTATTGGAGGGAGGTTTTGTTAAAGCTCTTGCTAATTTAATTCTCCATTTTTCCTTCATTTTATTAATTCTTAACATGGCTAAACCCATAAATGTAATTAAAACCGTGGCAATAATACAAAATATACCTTCCCATAAATCTTCTGATTTAGACCAAATATCATTTCCTAAAGTATAAAAAGTAGCAATAAAGGCAGCACCAATAATAAGACAAACTACCACCCCTAGAACCGCCCCCACCCAAACCTGTCGTAATAATTTCTTATAAACAACGGGATCTTGAGTGGCTCCACCTAACCCTTGTTTTAAAAAGGCTAAAAGAACAGAAACCACAATAATGGCTTCTAAGGATTCTCTAAAGACAATGAAAAAGATTTGTACATTGAAAACGTCAACCATGATGATGATAATTCTTTACTTTTCTTTTCTGATCTTTTCTTTTTATAATATAAATATGAATAATAATAATACTCCTTAAACTTTGGGGGGAGGGAGTTTTATTCTTACTTTTCAATTTCAATCAAGAAATGGAAAAGAACAAAATTGATTTTTATATTCAAACAAGAAAATAAAGAGGAAAAAAGAACTCTATGATATAGTTAAAGAAGAAGAAGAAATAAAAAGGAAAAGGAAAAGTTTTTTATATTTGGTTCAAGGGGTTATACGAATGTTTTTATATAGTTTGAAGAAGTTTAAAAATTTAATTAATGGGAAAGCCATGCAATGCAATAATAATAAATGGAGACAGAAAAAGTTATCTCAACCATCAATATTGCATATAAAAAACCATACCACATTTAAATTATTACAATATAACCAATGGTTTACTCAATTATGATATAAAATGGTTAATTAATGTTGTGGGAATGGAATTTCATTGGTTGATTTTGGTTATAATGCAAATTTAAATTTTTAACTTTGTGCAACTTTGAAATGTTGGAAATTTTTTATCAGATGGGAAAAAAAAGTTTATTTATTAATTAGATGGAAATGATAAAATTATTATGTATGGGTGTGAGGGTTATTTGAACACTGTTGAACATCATATCTTTCTAATCTATCAATTGATCTATCAACTTTATTCTTTTGCAACACTTGTGTCAAACCAGCATATTTCTTGTCGATTCAATGATAGATTATAGTGTAATAATCAAAACAAAAGGTTCTAAGAAAAATGTCAGGGGAGGTGGCATTGGCAATTTTCTTGATTTTAAATTAAGGCCGAAAATCGGCAAGCCTTGTCCCAATTAGGAAGCATCCATCCGTATTGTATTGTGTGTGTTAAAAATTAAATTTATTTATTTGAAGTTTTACACGACCTTCAAACTTAGGATTACGTAATCATTCAGTTTTGATTGGGGTCGTGTACTTTTGGATCACAATTTTATATACAGTATTTTCCAAATGAATGTCGTTTTACCAACTAAAGACATATCGTAGAGTAAAGCAGTAATATTTCGTAACCTGTAGTAAAGATATTTCTGTTGGTCTCCAAACGAATACCGTTTATTTGACGGTAGAATTACTTACTTTGATATATTATAATATCGTCTCATGATCATTATTATTTCGTTTGGTTGGATATCACCAACGACTTCTTAACTATGAGAATCCATTGTTTAGCAGCGAATATAACGAAATTCAAAGGAGAAATGCTTTTTGGTAGGTCACGAAATATTTCTACTTTTCTCTACGATAAATTCTATTAGGTCTAACGATATTTAATTTAGAAACTGCCGATATTTTATTATTATGGGTTACGAAATTACAATATACCAAGGAACCAAAACAGTATGTTCAAGGGAGCGACATTCATTTGGAAAATACTGTATACTATTTTTATTATTGTATAAAAATGCAAAAAAATACTGTATTAGGAGCCAAGTAGGGTTTAGGTTAGTATTCTTTTGATTATCATTGTAGATCGCTTTATTATTTATCAACTCTGACTACCAAAGAGGAGAGAAGATGAAACTATCAAATGGATTTTCGTAAATAAATAAATAAATAAATTGGATCTATTAATTAATTAAAATATAATATTGTATATATCTATGTACCAAGTCAATAATCAACCAAGTCAACCAACCAATCATCCAACAATAATAATAATAGTAATGATGATGATATATATATATATATATTATATTGGATTATCAACCCACAACACACTAAGTTGAATTCAAAGGATAATTCAAGTTGGTCGAATCAAAGAGTTGTGAGTTCCTCTTGCTATTGTTCGAATTATACATTGATCTCCTCTTGGCTTGTTTACTAGTAGGAGTATTGTTATTGTTGTTATTATTATTGGTAGTACTGTTGTTACTACTGTTATTTCTATACCCTTTATTATTACCGTGAGTTTTGTTGTTGTTGTTGTTGAGATTACTATTCACATTGCCGTTGTTATATACATTACTGTTGCTGTTATTATTGTTACGGTATTGAACTTGTGGTTGTTGTTGGTGCTGTTGCAGTGGTACTTGGGTTATTTGAAAGGTATTAGAATCATAAGTAGTATGGTACGACGATGATGATGATGATATTGAAGATTGTCGTGATGGATTTGAATTATTAGAAATATTAGAAACGTTTCTATTTATCATTCGATGATGATTATTATTATTATTATTAGGAGTAATGGTATTAGTTATATTACTACTAGTATTATTATTAATGGTTGGTCTTTTTGGTAATGAGAATTGACTTTGATTATTATTAACAGGAGTCACTATACTTGAAAAATCAGGACTTGATTTCGAATCAAATCGAATTGAATTCCGTTTATTTTTCCTCTTTTTATTTTGTAATGGATTGGATTGTTGAATTGATGTTGATCCTTGAGATGAATTCCGTGATGATTTAGTACTTTCTTCACCAGTTGTTGTTGTTAATTGATGATCATCTTCTTCAAATGACGTGTTCAATAAAGTTCCTTGTGATTCACTTAATAATTCATCTAAATTAACTTCAATATTATCAACTTTAGAAATCTTTTCATTTAAATCCGGATATTTCTCCATTAAAAATCCAATAGTTTCAATTGATTGTTGTAAGATTTGTTTAGATTCTTGTCCATGTAATTTAGATGCCTTGGCAAGATTAAATAATAATTCCAATACGATTTTATTCTTATTAACATATATTGTATCCATGGCCTTCTTCTTATTGGTCAAACTATCCAATAGAATATCAATATCTTTATCATTATCCCCTAAATCCGCTTGTAATTGTTCATACCTTGATAATTGATTTGATTTATATGATTCAAATTGTTGAATTAAATCAATTAATTCTTGTTGATAATGTCTCTTATACTCGAGTTGAGATGCTAAAAGTGAATCATAAGCAATTTTTAATCGTTCATATTCTGCAATTGATGATGATGAAGATTCTTGTAAATTTTCACATCTAATTCTTAAATTCTTATTATTTAAATTTAAGGTTTCATTTGATGAATATAAATCATTAATTTGATTTTCTAAATCATTTATTCTTCGTTCTTTTCGTTTCAATAAGGCATTAATCATATCATGTTCATGTTTAGAATTGGCCAATTGATCAACAAATGATTCATTCTTTTGATTTGATATATCATATTTCTTACGATAATCATCACATGATATCCTGGATGCATCCAATTGTTCCTTTAGAATATCGATTTGAGAATGTAATGAATCGATTACTTTGGACGTTGGCTTTGTACTATTGTTCCCCCCTCCACCATTATTGGTGGTGGTGGTATGTTGGCCACTATTATTGTTATTCAGACCCTGACCTTGATTCTTACTCTTGAATGGACTGGTGGGTGCTGTCATGTTTGTTTGATAGGTATAATTCTTTTGTTGTTCTGGTTGTGATTGAGATTATTCAAAAAAAAAAAATACTCTTCTTTATGTGGTACTTATTTCTTATTTCTTATTCTTTTCCTTATTGTTGTTGCTCTCTATATATGTGTACAACTAGATCCTACCGTCTTTATCAAACAACCTTTCTTCTAATTCATACGAGTAATCAAAAATATTTTTGCAAGGTGTTAAATTAATAAATTTTTTTTTGTTTTTGTTTTGTTTTGTTTTGATTTAGACAGATTTGATTTTTTTTTTTCGTCTATCAAAGAAATTTTTGTATTGTGATAAATCAAATTGAAATTCAAATCAGGCTTAAAAGTAATCTAATTCAATGAAATATGAAGGATCTTTTATTTTAAAATAAGATATATGTATATATATGCTATCTTATGCTATTCATCTAGGTACTTAATAAAAAGAAAGGATCTTGCTTCTACTTCATCCTTATTCAATTCATTTTCAAAATGATCGTCAAGAAAATGGATTCCCCCAAACGAACAAAAAAGAAAAACTGCAAATTTTTTCTTTTTTTGTAAACAAAAGAAAAATTCAGAGTAAAAAAAAGATACAGGTCGTACCCGGATTCGAACCGGGGTTGTTTGGATCAAAACCAAAAGTGATAACCACTACACTATACAACCACCTGTATGACATCTAAAAAGTGCTAGGCTGGTGGTAACTTTGCATAATCACGTGAAGTTCACGTGACCAATTTTCAAAATCAAGAAAATTGATTGGAATATAGGTATTTATTGCTTCAAAGTAATTAAAAAAGCTTCAAACAAGACTATATTACTTAAATACTTGTATTCATTCTTAAATATATGGTACATATCTACGAAAGAACATTAAATTCACGGCTATAATGGTTAGATTTCTTTAAAAACCCTTCAACCAAAATTTTTATAAAAGCGCGCCCCATAATAGTAACATATATATCTTGAAACAATCTTTTTACTTATAACCAAGGCTAAGATCATGAACATAAGCTAATGGCAAACTATTTCACCAAGTTCCTTCCTCAGTTAGGAATTAATCATGAGCCAACCACCACCAATTCTCCATACTACGATTCAAAATCATCATACAATCCCCAATTGAAGTATTTGACTATTTTTAACCCAAGCTTAATTGAGAATTCAAAGGCTGAATCTAGTGAAGAATTATTCAAACAAATCATCTGTTTCATATCCCCCTCATCTACGGAACCATCAGATCCATCTATTCCACCACCAGAACTACTGACTCAAGATAAGATTGAACAATTGAAAATCGTGGGTCTAATACGAGGTGTCAATTCATTTGCTATTGAATTCAATAATAAATCTAAATCTGGGGAAGACAATAAAACCCCAGTAAACATCATTAATTCATCCAAATCATCTATTGTATTAATCAATCTAGAGTCAGACTATTACTTGGCTTGTTCGATTTCATTCATTGCTAAACATAATAATAAATCAAAGTTTATAAATGAACAATTAATTAAATTAATTAAATCATTCTATCAAAATTTTATAATTCAAAACACAAGTTTTAATAATATTAAAACCAAATACAACTTAACCATCCTACAAGAATTATTAAATGATTATTGGAGTGGATTTCTAACTAATTATAATTTACAATATTATAAAATCCCCCCGGGACTTTCTTGGCCCAATAGTTTGAATTATAAAGGTTTCTTAGGATTGCTACCGTCATCATCTCCTGCTCATCGTCTATATAAGAAATCATCATTATCCCTACCATTCCAAACTCAGAAGGAAATTAGTCAAATCTTACAAGGTCAAGATGAATCAATCCCTAAAGGTATTATCATTTCATATTTCAATAAATTACAACCTAAGAAATATGGTTTGTTATACATGGAGAACAACCCTAACCTAGCCGAATCCAATCTTATTGATATATATAATTGGTTGGAATTTTACGACTATCATCAGAAACTAAAGACGGAGAATTTGGCCAGCATAAAAACAGACGACTTTTTCAAAACCAACTATTCAATCATCCCCGACCTTGAATCCGAAACGAGTTCGACCGTAAATACAGGGGCAAGTATCAATACTGTACCCAGCTTGAACAACAACAACAACAACAACCCAGCTGCAGCCACAGCCACGGAAAACTTCCGAGCCGTCACATCAACTGCATTGGAGATGCTCAGTCCCCGAAATATAACTAATAATTTAGTTGTTCTGCCCATTAACTATACTGTAAATAGTATGATCTCCATTGGAGATCAAGTCAAGAGTTATGGGAATGGAATAACTGAAAACATTGATGTTGGAGGTGCGGCCAGTACTTGGTTACTGATGCCTCCTTTGTTTAAGCAATTGAGATTGGGTGGTGGTGGTGCTTCTACTTCTGTTCCGCCAGTTCCAGGTTCTACTACTCTTGAACCAAGTGAGACACAGGGTGGTAATGGAGGTTTGTTATCGGGGGATGAAGATGACGAAGAAATAGAAGAAGAAAACATTGGTGAATACTTGATAGGTTCTAAATTCGACTTTGTGACTAACTCCAATGTTATCCATCGAAAATTGGTGTATTTAAAAACAACTGTAAAAGGTGGAAACGAAGAAGATGAAGGATCTGAAGAAGAAAGAGAATACCTGTTAGTTGTGTTTAAGAAGGATGATATTTGCATCACATTGATCTATGAATCTTCTTGGGGTCAACTTGATAACACTGAATTTTATGATACCTTATCTCAAGAAACCCTTATACCATCAATTGATGATATTAATAATTCAGTTTTGGGCGGGAGTCTACTTGCCAGTAGTGTTGGTTCTTTGAATGCTATACTTAATGAAAATGAAATCGATAATGATTTCTTCTTTGTTGTGTTGGATAAAAATGAAGGCTGGATTAAATCTTCATTACCATATTTACCACATATTAATATAACTGAAGAAGAACATAAATCCTTAATCCGATATCAAAGTGCCATATTTTATTTACATGATCAATTAACATCCTTATTCTTAATGCAAAGAAATAATAATTTCTTCACCGAGAATCAAATGAATGAATACTTTCATAAATTTACAAGTAATAAGCAAAATGATTGGATGCTATATTATATTAAACATAAGGATAAGTATATTATTATTATTAAGAATCATAATCATAGTTCAAAGAACAAGAGAAAAAGCGTTTCCCAAAGGAAACAAAGTGTTATCCCACCACCATTATCCTCACCTATTATTAACAATGGTAGTGCTCAACAACAACAACAACAACACTTGGAAGAAATAGAACGGAATGGAATATTTAATAAAATCACGGATTATGCATATCCGGGATTCTTAGATAATCTAGGTGATGATGTTAAATATTGGTTGGAAAGCTTTACAACCACGTCAAATACTTAAATAGTATCCACCCAATTTAAGAAACTTGGAACATCTTTGGCAATGGCTCCACTTATACTACGTTTGGTGATCCAATCAGGTAAGTATCCACCTGGTGATGAACAAGTGGCCATGATCCATTTGAATTTTTTGGATTCTTCATCAAAGGATATCTTTTCAATTGATGAATAATGACCTATTGTGAACCCAACATCTTGTTTAGACTCTTTTATATTTTTAGGATCAATAGTTAATGAGATTATATATGCTGCCAGATTATCTTCTGCCTTATAAATATGGATTAATTCATAAAATACTCTTTTTTGTAAGGGGAAGGGTAATTTATAATATAATTGAGCCAAATATGTAATGGTCTGATTAGGAGTTTCATTTAATATTTTAAAAGGAATAACTTTATAATCATATAATTCATGAATATATTTCTTTTCGAAATCAGTATGAGTATGTTTTAAATCAATAAAGGATCCAACAAGATATTTCAAGAGTGAATCATAATAGCGTTGTTTCAAACTATCCTTCAATTCCGTCAAGTTACTTACTCTAGAACACCAAAAGTCACCATTTAAATTATCATTGGTATAAGTTCTAACGGCAATGGTGGGAGATTTCCGTTTCAAATTATATTCAAATTGTTTATCCTTTTTCCAAGTTTTGATGGATTTGATGATGGTTTCAGCCTCTCTGATTAGGCTTATCGAATCAAGAGTATTGATATCATCAAGTGGGGTTAAGTTCATTGGTATTCTTATGACTTGGTGACCAGAAACAGGAACATGAACAGAAATTAAGATCCTTTACGAATGAAAATTTCATTCAATCTGATTGAAATGTGTTAAGGGGAACTAAGATTCTATTTATGGTATCATTTCGCACGGTTACAACTAACAAGCCCCTCCTTATTGTCTTTCTAAAGAATTATCCAAACAAACCGATAATTCCTTTTGAGAGTCAAAATTAGATAAGCTCGGTGATTATGACGACAGAAACATATGAACTATACTTCTAATTATATAGATACTCTAATCTTTGTCTGGTTAATTATAGTAAAAATTATCTGATGGTCTCTTTTTCAATTCTGGCCCAATTTTAAACGAGCAACCCATTAGTGGGAAAAAAAATCTTACCATATTTATGATATCTATCTACTACTAGATTGGAAGAAGTATCAAGTATCAACTTCATCATGGCATTCCTGTTGTTGATAAGGAGGCAATTGGCCACCATGTCACATGTGAATGAGGCAAGTACAATTGCCATTCCGAAACTACAAGACATTGTTATAATAGGTGGAGGACCGGCTGGATTATCAGTCTTGACTGCCTTGAAGAATTCACCAAAAACCCGGCATTTGACTTGTACATTGATCGAGGCTTCTAGTCTTGGTAAGATTAGAGACTTCTATGACAATCCAGGAGAGGAGTATACCAACCGAGTTGTCTCGGTGACTCCTAAATCCATTGAATTTATGAAATCAAAGATTGGAAATTGGGAATATATACGAGACGAGAGAGTCAAGTTTTATGATCGAATAATAGCCTATGATTCTCAAGACAGTGATGATGCTAGAATTGATTTCGATGCCAGTTCTACTTCATCGGGAGTTCTCGCCGCTATGGTTGAAAATATCAATATTCAAAGTTCATTACTTAAAAAATTGGATGATTTAAATGATTCTGAATCAACCACCATTCTAGAAAATACAAAAGTAATAGATATAATCAACCCCGTTGAACAATCACTTGATGTACATGACTTAACTAAGATAAATGGTAATACTTCAGAAGGAAATCCTCAGTTGGATTGGCCCATTGTGAAACTTTCTAATGGTGATATCATTCAAGCTCGTTTATTGATTGGTGCTGATGGTTATAACTCACCCGTACGTAAGTTTGCTGCTATCGAATCTAGAGGTTGGCAATATGATAGATTTGGAGTCGTTGGTACTGTCAAGTTACAATATGAAGATTATCGATCAATTGGATGGCAAAGATTCTTGTCAACTGGACCATTGGCCATTTTACCATTAACTGAAGATAATGCTACTATAGTTTGGTCAAGTACTCCCAAATTATCTGAGATCATTGTCAAGACTAATAAAGAAATTTATCCTCATTTATTAAATGCAGCAATGATACTTGATGAAGTAGATTTGAATTATATTTATAAATTATTAGATTATAATCCTGATGATTTAACAATATTAGATGAAATTAAATGGAGAATGGATAAATTCAATCAACAAAACTTGGAAGATAATTATCCCTTAAAGGTAGTGGAAGTCATTGATGGTTCAAGAGCAAGATTCCCACTTAAATTATCTCATGCAGATACTTATATTGCTCCAAGAGTCGCCTTAATTGGTGATGCTGCCCATACAATTCATCCTTTGGCAGGTCAAGGTCTTAATATGGGACAAGGAGATGTGGCAGCCTTAATTGATGCATTGGAAAAGGGTGTGGATAGAGGAATGGATATTGGTTCTACATTGGTATTAGATAGTTATGTTGCCAATGCTTGGCCTACTAATCATATGTTACTTGGGATATGTGACAAGTTGCACAAGATCTTCGCCACTGATTATCTTCCTATTGTCGCCTTAAGAGGGTTTGGAATGAAGTCCCTTAACTTTCTTGGCTCAGTGAAGGATATGATGGTCAGCGTTATAAGTAGTAGATAGTAGATTATATTCTTGTAAATAAATAAATGATGATATGTTAGCGTAAATTTTTTTCACGCAACAATGAGATGATTTATACCCCAGAGTTTTTACGGGTATATCATTACAAAGATATCATTCGCGAAGTGATACGAATGGTGCCGCTGGAAGAAAGAAATGAATGAATAAATGAATAAATGAAAGTATCAATACTAAATTATTGGGTTTTAGAAAATCATATCTCTTGTCTTGAAAGTCTTTTACATGACTTCAAACCTTTTTTAAAAAAAAGGTCACAAGTAATATGCATAAGATAGCAACAATTTTTTTTTCTTTTTTTTTTATTGTATGATGGCAAGGTAGCGAGATATACTAAAGAAATTTTTCAACTTTAATGAAAAATTCTTTAAATTCTTACTTCTGACTATTATGGAAGGAATATGATACTTCTAACGGGTTTACCCAGGTCCTTGAGGTCCATACATGTCACAAGATCATTCTCATCACTTTCCTTACGGTTCAATAAGTATATTATAACTGATAAGTTTGGGGTACTACGAGAAAAGTATAGTCACACGAATTATCCAATAGTGTTATGTCATGGATTTTCCGGTTTTGATAAGATGTCACTTCTAGACAATTTCCATATGATCAAAAGATACGTTGAGAGCTCCCAAGGTAGTAAGAGACTTCTTGGGTTCGAGTTGGATTATTGGAGAGGTATAGGTGAAGCTCTTGAAAAATTAGGTTGTAAAGTATTGGTAGCTCAAGTTCCACCATTTGGTACCATAAAAGATCGAGCCACTATTTTAGAAAAGTTTATTGAACTTCAATGTCAACAGTTGAAAGAATCTTCCGAGGAAAAGTTGGAATATCCTATAAAAATTAATCTAATATCACATTCAATGGGTGGATTAGATAGTAGATATCTTATATCAAAATTGCAAAATAGTGGTCAAACCAAAAAGTATCAAGTAGTAAGTTTGACTACTGTGGCTACTCCTCATCGAGGTTCGGAAGTGGCAGACTTCTTCTACCATCTAGTTAAGGCAGCACCTCTTTTGAAATATATTAGTCCTCAAGCTTTGAAAGATCTAACTACTTTTAGTATGATCAAATTCAATAGGGAGATTAAAGATGATCCAAATGTAAAATACTTTTCATATGGTGCCAAATTCAATCCTAAGGTTTATAATGTGTTTTTCCTTACTTGGTGGATAATGAAACGTAGAATAGCCTTACATTTAAAACATAAAGATTTACCTCAAATTGAATTAGATAATGATGGTTTAGTTAGTGTAAGAAGTTCAAAATGGGGTCAATATTTGGGAACATTAGATCAAGTAGATCATCTTGATTTGATAAATTGGACTAATAGAATTCGGTTGATGTTTCACAAGGTTATGTGGAATGAAAAGCCCAAGTTTAATGCTATTGCATTGTACTTGGATATAGCGGATAATTTATCAAAAAGAGGGTATTAAAAATAAAAAAGTAACAATAAGGGCATTCAATTCATGTAATAATAAATAAATAAATAGGAAGTATACATATAAATACATAACTACTTTTGTAGATGGCTAATCAAATAACCAAAGGAATAAATACATATATATGGGAAGAGGAATGGGGTTGTATGTTTTAAAGTAAATTCATATTCTGAAATTGTTGCGAACAATCTTTACAGTAATCCAATACCGCCTCTATTGCTTGATTAGAATTATCACCTTCGATGTCTTGAAGAAATTTAGAAGTAGCATAATCACATCTTTCTAGCTCACTCAATAAGAAATTCTGCCATTCAGCTTTACCGATTTCCTTCTCCATATCATTCAAGATTCTAAGCTTAACTATCAATTCATGTCTTTGAATACCAATATCAATGTATGTCTTTCTTAATGTTTCACTGGGTTTATTCATGGAATCTAGATCATGCCAATAACCTGGTTGATCAAAATTTAATACAAAAGACTTATCTTTGAAATTATTAAAACAGGTGGATTGATTGTAAACTACTCCACCTTGTTCAGTCGAGTTTCCATTCCCTATTATTAGATTGGAATCAGTGACTTGCTCAATCATATCTTGAATATCTTTCAAGTAGACAGCCCTTTTCAACATCATTGGCTCGGAATTAATATAATCATAGGCAATCTGGTTGGCTCTACGGACCGTCCAATAAGCCGTAGTTGTTTTAGCAGCAAAGAAAAAGTTTGTAAGACAAAGAAGTCCAATAACACCTAATAACACTTGATTCATTCTAATATTATGGAAAAATGATACTACCGCCTTATACAAGCATTGAAGTACCAGTAATAATGACCTGGTAATTATCAATAACAGCTTGAAGAAAAAAAACTTGGCTATACTTAAACCACTAATGCTTACAAGTGGATATCTCTCTTCAATGACATTTTTGTCTGTATGACTTAATTTCCCATAAAGGTAAATTGCCTTCACAACCATACCATGATTTCCAACTTCGTCAACAACCATTTTAAGACGTCTATCTAAATATTTGATTTGATTGGCTGCCAATTGACGGCAGAATATATTGATAAATGGATTCAAAATTTGATACCCTTCAAAATCTCTCCTGGAATAAAAATACACTTTACTTTGCCTTCCAGCAACACCGACTATGACAAATTTATAAACTTCTTTGAATTTAGAACCCAAGAAAAACTTCAATTTCGATTTTGTATGGGTAAACGTATAATATTGATTATCATACATATTATCAATCACTTGATCAATTCTCATTTCAAGTCGTTTCAGTTCAAAGTTAGCTGGAGCTATTATTGTTCTACGCAAATTTCCATTTTCGTCTGAACTCCATGCTTTCTTAATAAAGCATTCCAAGGTGGCAAAAGTAGTCTGATCCTTAAATACAACTGAATTATCACCTAATAATGCATGGAAGATAGCCTTGGGTGGTAAGTCATAGGTCTCCTTTAATACAAACTCATACTCCCTGGAAAAATCAAATCTGAAAACTTCGAGATCATCATTATCTGTCGGTAACAATGAAGATACCTTCTCACCCTTGCCGTCAAAATTCAAGGAAGTAAGCTTTGTCTTTCCTTCATCACTTAAAGATTTTGAAACTTGATTGATGATCTTAAACTGTTGCTGATCCTTCTTCTCAAGTTCAACCTGTTCTTCAATTTTTGCTAAATCTTCCAAAATTTCTTTCAAGTTTTTCGGTTTTTCACTTGAGACATTATTGATTAAATAGACCAACTTCTGCTTGACAAGTTTACCATCGTCTAAAAACAACTTAGTCTTTATAACACCATTTATCGTATAAAGTTTTAATAAGTCATATTGCTTTTGAGCATTATAATCCACAGAGACCAAGTGACCCACATAGGCTTTGAATAAAGCTACAAAACCAAGTGCTTGCATGTAAAAGTAAACATGATGACTAGTGATAAAACATCTTCCACTCAATTCTTGTTTTGAATTAGGAGACCATATACATCTGAATGACACAATACAGTATTCACCGGGTTCAACCGCAGTCTCTAACAAAGCTCTCATTTGAATATCAAGTGGAACTAAGGATGGAAGATAATAATCAGGATAGTATAAGCCCGAATCCCCTTGAGGCGACCATTGCTTATCGATTAATTCTTGTTCTGGCTTGGATCTCCCAGACGAAATATCAGGATAGTCTTGGATAGCATCGTGCAAATAATAGATACCCCAATTTACTGAACCCCAGATATTGGCAGTTAAAGCTGTAGGTAAAGATGTAGCTGCCGTTAACCCGTATGAAATGATAGATGATTTAGTAGTATCGGTCATAAATGGTGGTCTAATCTGAGGAATTTGGTAGTAAAGATGTTTTTGGAAATACTTCTCATTCTTTCCTATATGATTTGACAAATTGCTTGAAGTTATAATTTGACCTGACGAGTTTATTATTCTAGTATTCGTCAAGTCACGATCAATTACAGTATTAGCTGTTGATGCAAATTCTGCGACTATTGGAGGGTACCTTCCTGAAGCAATGTTAAAGATGTCATCTCCTTCTTCACTGTGCAATATCCTGCTTCTTTCATTTTCAAATACTTTCAACCATGACTTCAATTCGATCAATGTTTCAGCTTGGAATACCACCGTCATATCACTTGTTTTAAGTTCAAAACAAAATCTTCTTTCTTCATTGGGTGCATATTTAACATCACATAAAAGCACCCCAATTTTATCAGTTTCTTGTACAAAAGTTTGAGATGCACTTAGAACTAACAAACCAAAAATACCTCCCTTTATGAAAACCCATCGTCTCACCCAAATTGGTTTTGATGACTTATCGGTCCATGTTTTCATAAATAAATACCCATGCTTTTCTAAGCCTTTCTCATCAATGTCATTTAAAGTCTTGTTGTTTATTAAGGAAGACTTATAATCATTTAAGTTTGAAGATGGAACAAATTGGAGCGTTGAACTTTCCTCAACTTGAGCTCTAGCTGCAATCATATCAACATATAGCTTGTCTACAGCTACTGAATATGAGTCACACCAACTCTGAATTTTCGATATTTTATGATTTTGTTCTTTGTAGTAAGGATCAATTGAATCGTTAACAATTGGTGCAAACTTTGCCTTCCAAATATCAGAACTTAATCTAACCAACATTTGATCGACTAAATTTCCCAATCCTGATAGTTCTATTATTAAATCCAAGCATGCATGAATGTATTCTTTTCTAACCTGGTACAATTGCTTGGCATCTTCCATAGCCATTAAAGGATCCTTTGTCTTAGACGTTGAAAGGTACATTTCCAAATAAGTATCATATTTTTCTTGACATTGATCATAGGTCTTTCTTAAATCCTTGTAACGAGCAATACTCTTGTTAATGACGGAACTTGTATTGTCAATATTGTAGTAATTAACATTCAATGCATTCAAACTCGAACCCCACAATTTCTTTAATCCCAGTAAAGTTGTGTGTAATGATTGAACTGTATATTCTTGATCAATTAATCCATCCTGAAGGAATGTTGGCACCAAATGCTCCAAAAATGAATTGCAGAATGATTGAACTTCTTTGATATAAGAAGGAAACTTCTTAATGGAACTAGACAAGGCTATCAACCATTTCTCAATATTTCTGATTTGAACTTCTAAATGATTAACAGATGCTCTGAAACTTGGCGAATCCAATGCAGCTTCTTTGAAATTGACTGAGATTAACTTGAATTGTCTAACTGTTGTAACTGCCGTACTCGATCGACTCATACGAACACTCTTGGTTCTTTGGACTGGTGGAGCTCCACCATTCTGATCATTAGTTGAAGATGTCGCTAAACTCGGTGTTCTTGACTTCTTGACAACAGGCGGCAACAGCATATTCAATTTCACTTAATCAATTGAAGATATCACTCACTCTAATCACCAAATAAAGCCTCTGATCCTATTGTTTGAATTTGTATTTAATGACGCTTGGTCAATTGACTTCCGATAGAATCCAAAATAAAAATTAAGATTTTCCTGCATATGCTTGGTTGCTAAAATTATAGGCGGAGGCTCTAAGCCCATGATACATACTTTTACCGAATAATAATTTACATTTTAAATAACATATATAAAAAGAATGCAATTTTGTAGTCCAGTGACGGATATATGCGATAATGGACATGCTGATATATAATACTAATAATAACAAGAACAAGAATAAGAATGATAATGATAATGATAATAGTAATAAAAAAACTCCGGAAATAAATGAGCTACTACTTTTTCTTGGGTTTATACATTGAAACAGGAGTGTTTATCGGGAATCTGTGTACCCCAGTACCTTGCTTGAAAGTTTTCCCATGCTGAATAGTTTTAGAATCTTTTGATGGATCATATTCCAATATAGGACCAAATTTGATTTCTTTTGGCTTGATATTCTCTTTGTTCGACTCTTTAGAATTACTGGATATTGACGATGTAGATGCATTACGTGAGATGGTAGTAGGCATGTTTCCCTTGCTGGCAACAAGCAAAGGTTGTTGTTGTTGTAAACCCATATTTTGTGGCGGACCTACAAAGAATTGTGCATGAGAAGTCTGGGAGTTAATGCTAGGTTCCGTGATATACACCGGTTGTTGGAGTAGATGCTGTTGTTGCTGCTGCTGTTGCTGCTGTTGATGTTGCTGTTGATGTTGATGTTGCTGTTGTTGGAAAAATAATTGCTGCTGTCTTAGCATTTCGAATTGTCTATGAGCCTGCATAAATTGTTCTTGTTCATTAAGGTGTAAGCTAGCAAAAGGTACTAATCCATTAGTAGAATTAACTAAAAATTGATTTGGTTGTTGCTGCTGCTGAAGCTGTGGTTGATATTGCGGTTGTTGTTGTTGTTGTTGTTGGGGCTGCTGTTGCATCTGTGGTTGGACAAACTGATGAAAACCATTGACTGGCATTTGCATGAATTTTGGATCCAATTGACCTGGAAGTGGCGCTGACATTGGAGGAGCAGGCATCAGAGGATTAGCTTGTGAGATCTGATTATTGTGAAGGTCCTGATTCATTATACCTGGAGCAGAATGAGGAGGTTGTTGTTGATGTGTTGCGTTATCTTGAATAGGATAACCTTGCTGGAGTTGATGATTCTTAATTTGAATTCTTAATTGTTTCTGTTGCTTTAGCATATTCTTATTATATTTTTGAACAATCTCGGCATTATAAATTGGAGCTGTATGAGGACCATCAATGCGACCCATTTCTCTGACTTTATCCATATCAATAGAAAGGAAATCAGGTTTCTTGGTGGGTGAATCATTTGATACAGAGGATCTTGGTGATGGTTTATAGGGTGATGAGTCTGCAAGAATGGTTTCATTATCATCATCCATATCGATTTCTTGATGTTCTTGCTTTAAGCCTCCTTCTTCTGCTTCTTCTGGTTGTACTTCATCCTTATCTTCATCATCAACAATATCAATCATACTTATAACCACCGAAGCATCCGAATTATTTTGATTGAATTTAACAGTATGAATGAAATAACCATAGATTGTGGAACTTGATTCATTGAACTTGATCTCACCATCTTTATTATGATACAACACTTGAACTATCTTTAAATCATCAGTATTATGTTTGAATGAACCATTAGTTAAAAAATTCAAATATCCAGTAAAGAAAGATTTTAGTAATGGGAATTGCAAGTTATACTTTTGATTAGTCAATTCAGGATAAGCATTAACAGCCTCAACATTCTCCAATAAGAGTTCATGGTTACCATTATAGACTTTAGTGAAACTCTTCCAACTCAACATGGAGTGAGGTAGCTCGGCAACTTCAACATCTATCTTCATATACGATTCAAAGTACCCACTTAAAAGGTTCAAAGTATTCCCTGCCTGATTAATCTGGTTATTGAATGGAGAAATAGGCGTGGAAGTAATCAACTGATTGGCGGTGGCTTGAGTTAAATTTATATTTACATCATAATCCAAAGACCAAATGGGTATATTTGATTGTTTTAATTTTTCAATAAGGCTATCACCACCTGTCAAATAATCATCAAATTGAGATGAGATGGCAAAGGATGTTAATGATGAATGAAGGATTTTAGTTAATTTAGCGAAATTATGAGTTTCTAAAGTATTTGAATTCTTTATGAATTGAATTTTAAGATCCTCGGGTATTAAATTATATGTGATATTTTCATCATCTAATTCATTTGGAGGTGAAGATAACAATGCGTATAATTCTTGATCAATGATTTCGTTTGTTTTGATGGAATCAAGTGATGTATCAACCGTATCGGATATTGAACCTTGTATCTGACTATTTGATAATAATTCATCCAAAGGAGTTTGAATAAAGTCTTGAATTTCATCATTTAATACAGTTGGTGCATTTGAAGATGACGATGATGAAGATGCTGTTGGAAATGATAATTTATGCTTTTCTAATTTATTCAGTTTAGATAATCGAAATAAACGAGAAGATATTTGTTTAGATGTTCTTAAAATTCCAGTCTTGTTAAAGATCATCCTTGATAAGACCTTATTCTGGGATGTATTTTTAAGAATTGATGTTGAACTATATCCCTTGTGGTTCTCACGGAAGTTTCTATACTTTATGAACGATTTAATCAATACATCATCCAATTCTTCATACCATACTTTATCTCCAATATCAGTACCACTATTGGAAACGGAGTCAACTGAAAGCTTTCTCTTCTGAATTGGTGAATCAACAATAGAATCGATTTGAGATGCAATTGAATTGTTTGGAGAATCGTTAATGTTGTGACTGGACATTGATGATAGTTTCCGCTTTTTGATACTATGTCTCAAGGTCGATGATAACTCCAATGACATGGGTTCCTTCACATCTAATTTTGGTTTGATGGGGACCAATGCAGGAGCTGATGCTAATTCTGATTGTGGTTTAAACCGATTTCCACCAATATTAGTATTTCCTTTACCTAATATTAACTTATTAGGAGTCAAAAAGGTGTTATCATCTGAAGATGGATGTTTTAGTTTCTTATTCACAGAATCATTATTATTATGATGATCATCTTCATATATTGAAGATAAGGAAGACAAATTAGGATGACTAACACTACCGTTGGCTGAGTCATTAACAAAAGTACCTGAGAATATACTCAAGCTATCATCTTGGCTTGCCCTTCCAGAATCATCAAGTTCATTGTTTTCAAGATCACTACTATTGTCATTGTGTGATCTACCATCATAACTCTTGCTTCTTCTTAAAGAGTCCATAAACTTATTACCAAGCTTTGGTGGAGTCGTTGTCGTCACAGCAATATGAGGCTTACTGCTGAGGTTGGAACTAGTAGTATTGGTGGTTTGATTCTGTTTCTTTGAGGTGATACCTCCTGTTACAGCTTTGTTAAGATCATTGGAGACATTAAAGAACTTTTGGGGTGATACGGAATGAAGAGGTGATTGAAACTGGAAGGAGGGCAGGAAACTCAATCCAAAGGTGAAGGACGGAGTGATGCTATTATGGTGTCTATGGCCCGATGCTCCTAGGTTGTTGTTGGAGGATGATATTGTTGACGATGCCCTAGGAGTTTGAGGAGGAAGTGGTTGAAGGGTGGATACCAGTAGATTCTGGGGTTGTGCTGGTTCATCAGACATCTTATCACTGGTAGTACCCAAAACTAGTAGACGAATGTATGGCTATGTAAACTAAGGTGTGAATGATCTACCTATGGGAAGCAACTAACGAAGATGGATGTGTCAAAAAAAAAAGAAGGAAGGACAAGACAAGACAAGACTCTAGGATGAATTGATAGTTTAAAAGTTGATACCTGCTAATAATAAACAACACGAAAACGCGCTATTTGCAAAAAAAAAAAATTATTTTTGTAAAAGGGTGCGCAACCTTTTGTGTTTTGAATCTGAGGCTATCTAAAAAAAATTTAGTACGGACAAAGGAGTTGTTGTTATTATTGCTGTCATATGGTTAAGGTAGGGTACGGTAGTGTGAGTTGGTTGTAAAGAGAGACTTATCTTTTGATAGCCAGCTCTGCTGGGTCAATGGAGCCGACACGATCCACGCTTTTTATCTTTGTCGTAATAGAAACATGTAATTTTTATTACTTTACTTTACTTACGGTTTATATAACGATGCTGGAGAGCACTATTACTAGTACTACACTATTACTAGTACTACTACTAACAATATGTATAATTACATATATACATATATACCATTAGTCTCTAAGATGTAAGAATTCGTCAACAATAGCATCGCACAACCCCGGTTGCTCGAGTTCATATTTTTGGAAGTCTTCCATCAAAGTAAGAAGTGTCTTCTTGGTGTCTTCACCCTTGGCTCTAACATAAACATTTTCCAAACAAGAAAATAAAATTTTTCTACCATTCACCTGTATAGTAGCAGGGCTGACCTGTATCATAGGACTGGAAGGAACTGGAGATATTGCTTCATAATTTGATGGGATCTGTTGTGGACTGACCTCTCCTGATGATTCGGGTTGATCTTCAACAATATCCTCATCTGGAATTATTTTCAAAGGTATATCCCCATTAACATCTATTTCCACTTGTTGCTGTTGTTGCTGAGGTTTTATATGAATTATAGTCTGGAATTGCCATTCAATGGCATTTAAATTTTCCTCATTTTGTTGTTTATCTTCTGGTTTTGCATCTGCCAGCCAATTTTGATTCGGTTTCTTGGATAGTTGCCCTTTCCGTTCAAGAAATTCATTTTTGCTTGCAATGATTCTTATCAAATGATTCTGGGCAGCAGTTATATGATGACTACCCTTAGTTATAAAATGATGTCTTAATAAGGTGGCGGCAGTTGGTCTAACACTTGGATCTTTGATTAAGCAATACTTGACAAAATCTTTAATATTGTCACTATAATTAACACCTTCTAAAGTGGGAGGTTTTTTCCTGGGGATTTCAAATAATATTTCCATAGGTGCAAACTGGGATAATGGAGGAGAGCCAGTGATTAATTCAATAGTAGTTATTCCCATAGACCAAATGTCAGCCTTGGCATCATATCCATTATTATCTGCTTGACCAGGTCGACCAGTCCTACCTCTAGTAATGACTTCAGGTGCCATCCAAAATGGAGTACCAACAAACGTTTTCTTTTTCAATCTCGTGAATGTAATTTCTCCACTAACCCCAAAATCAGCTAATTTGATCTGTCCTCTTTCAGTTAATAATATATTAGCCAGCTTGATATCACGATGAACCTTATTTTCAGAGTGCAAGTATTGTAATCCCTTCAACACATCTCTTATAATATAAGTGACCAATGCCTCTGGAAGTTTTCTATAAACCCTTAGCAACTCAGCACATGAGCCACCCCCACAATATTCCATCACAATAAACATATTAGATCCTTCCAAGAACGTTTCAAAATAATTTGTGATGTATGGACTTCTTAATCGGGATAAAAAGTGAATTTCTTGTGTTAATACTTTTATATCTTCATTGGACTCAAGATTGACAACTTTGATAGCCACGACTTGGGATTTAGTCTTATGGGTGGCCTTATAGACATCTCCAAAGTTTCCTTTTCCCACACATAGATGAAATACATAGTCTTCAGGAGTTGTTGTTGTTACTGTTGTACCCCCAATAATAGAAAAGTTGGATGATGAAGAATTTGACGATGAGGATGGAGATACGTATGAGGAAGGGGAAGTTGGGGGATTGATGACCTTTGGAGCCATTATATATTGTGCTATACTACTCCCACCGTAGGTATAGTATATAATGAACAAGGGTAGCTACTAAAAAGTACATACAACAAAGGAAAAAGGGTTTTTGTATACGTTTTTTATTTCTTATAAATTTTCTTTCTCTCAATTGTTGTGGTCTTTCGCAACCACAAATGAAAAAGCGGGGACTGCCTAAAACGGATATGTTGCTTCATATCCAGATTAATCATTAATTATTACTATTATTATTATTATATAAATATATATATCTACATAATTCCACCACTAAGTTTCAAACTTCTTATCTTCCAATATTCAATAGCGTCATCTGTCAATCCAATATCTTTCCTCAAATCTTTAAGACTATCGACTTTACACCCATTTAAAATCAACATTTCTGAAATAACAAATAATTTCTTGGGACCAGCTATAACAAAGTCATCTTCATTGGTCTCGACATACTTCCGCAACGAGTACTCAAATATAGAGACGATTACGTATTCTTCCTTGCTTGGAATATTAATCTGGATCTTAATATCGATATCAGCTCCACAGACAATACTCTTCAATACTTCTGGAATATCAATTTTTTGAATTGCCTTGATTAATTTATTATTGACATCGACAATGACCGACTTATATTTCTTTTGAACATGTTTTCTTTTGATAAATTCTAAACGTTGTGAATCAGTGGCATTGGGACCTATTTTTTCAGCAGACGGTAAATTCTCTTCTAGATACTCATTGACTTTCCGATTATTGATGTAACTTAATAACATTTCACTTTCATTTTCAAACTTGTCTAATTTAAGTGATCTGATCTTGGTGATATGTGATCCAATATTCCTTTGACATGAGGCACATTTAATACAGAAACAAGCTAGAGTATTAATAGATATCCATTCAATAGAATCAGTTGACCCACAATCAAGACATCTGTTATTGTCACTATCAGGAATGGATTTCACAAAATGTAAATAATCTTTTTCCTGTTCATCTTTATGTTGGACTACTGAAGTTATTGATACTGGAGAAAGTGAACCAGCTCTATCTATACCTTCGTTGTTATAATCAACATTATCTGTTGTAATTAAAGGTGATGATTGATGGAGATGGACTGTTTTCAATTTTGAAAATATTTTCTTGGATTTACCCCCGCTGCCATTCCCATTGATATTACTTTGCTCACTATAACTTTCCTTCAATCTCGTTGTATCGATAATCTGGCCTGCATTATATAAAGCCTTGATCCATTTGGATTTATCATTTTCATCCAACGCCTGGAATACGTGTTTATTCCCACTAGAGGTCAAAATCTCAAAACAGTTTTGTCTTTTGTCATAGGTGATGGGCTTTATACTCGATAATGCAATTTCAATGGGTTTGTTAATTGGCGATCTCCCCTGCCTCCAATCGGAATATTCAATCAATAATCCTTCATTCAAAACTACCCACTCTTTATGCCATCCTTGTTTTCCCTGACCTCCCAATGTATATAATATACCTGAAATTTCTCCCTTTTCTTCATCGGTTTTCGTTCCTGTAGGTGAACTTACTGACACTGTTGGTGATTTCATCATGGTGCTACTGCTAGCTTCACTTTGATTATTATTGTTCTTTCCCGAAAAGATTAATTCTATATTGTACATATTAACTAATACATCATCTGAATTCGAAGTAGAATCTATAATAGATGGAGATGAAGAAGTATCTGAATTAAATGATGAAGTGGAAGCAGCAGTGGTCGGGTGAGATGACATAGGGGTGGATAAAGAATAATTCAATTTATTATACCTTATAATATTAGTCAATTCTTCGTTTGATTTACATGCGACTATCATTTGGCGGAATTGATGCTTTTCAATATTAAATCGTAATAACACATTCATATAGACTTTATAATTATCACCAATCAAATCTTGACTCTTTTTCGAGTCTTCAAATTGAGAAAAATTCAACAAACGAGGACTATGAGGATCAAACGGGAGATTGATGAATTTAAATAAACTCTCCAACAAATGATTTAAATATTGATTATTTGTAATTTGGTTCAACCGATTTAAATAATCAAATTTCGACAATTCAAATGCCTTTCTTTTGATTAATAATTTAGATTCAGGTCTATCCTTTTCATTGCTTAAATATTTATTCAACCAACTATAGTATTCTTTTGAATTGCTCTCAAAATGTTTACGGGATTGTACTAATTCATTATGAAGACTGTTACCTGATCCTGACGAAGGTGATGATGACAGAGATGATGATGAATTTGACTCATTTGGACTACTGTTTATGTTCTGAGATATCTTAATGACTAATTTGGAATCACAGATTTCTCTTAAGAAGAATTTCAAATTTTTCTCAAATGGATCGAATATTAATTTTATTATGGTTTCAAAGTCCTTGGCAAATCCAAATTGTTTTAGTAAGCTATTGAAATGTAAATCTGCTAGATTTCTAATTAATTCAATCAACTTGACTTTTGAATTATGGATTTTCTTTAGTGTCAATTCAAGACCCTTGGCTTCTTCACTAAACAAATGGAAATTCTTCTTAATTAGATTGAAATTGTTTTCATATTTAGTTAAAGTAGTTCTAAATTCTGGACCATCTTCAATGTTGAATGTAAATTCCTTTTTAAAATCACTAATCTTAAAATGTTTGGAAGTTCCGTGATGATGTTGAGCTAAAACACTGGATGGTTTTTCTTCAGAAAGTGATACTCTACTCTCTGCTTGACTTGATTTCCGAATAACAATATTCGATTCATCTATCCATATACTAAACTTCAATAAGAAAGTATATTCGTTGGTAATTGAATCCAAGTTCCATAATGAAATGTTTAATTTACTATTATTTATGAAACTACTATCATATGAATCATTAATGATCAATCTTTGAACAGACAGTATTGATTTGTCAAGAGGCAATGCTTCATAATCAATCTTTGATACTTGACATTCAACCTTTTCTTCGTTTCCGTATAATAAATGCTTAATTTGATGAATCAGATCAATTTCAGCTTTTGTTTTGGCTATTACCAATGATTGTGTTGTAGTAGGAGTAGTTGCTTGGATTGATATACTTAGTTTTAATTTATTGTAAGATGGTTTGAATCGGATTAATAGTGGTAAGGCATCGATATCAGTAGATGGGTTTTGAATATATTGAATCAATTCAGGTAATACTTGTTGAGATTGAGTTATAATCTTTTCAATGGAATTAACTTGTCTATTTTCTTCATTTAATTGAATCGAATACCGAATTGAATCGGATTCATCAGTTAATATCACCTTATTAAGTGATACTTTTGATTTTTCAGCCTCAGTATAAGGGAATATTAGACTAGCTATTGAATTCATTGCGCTCTTATTCGTTGTTCTTTCCCCATAAATTACGGGTTTGAGATGATTTAACAAATGGTTTCTCTTTTATAAGCTCCAACTTTCTACCCAATTGACTTGATTGGAATGAATATATATATATAATTGTATGTGTGTATGTATGTAGGTGATTGATTATGAATTGAATTAGTGATCTATAATTAGGAATGGTTTATAAAGTATGTAAAAATAGTTACTGATCATTTCCCGTAAATAAAAATCATCTCACTTTTTCTGGCTGGTTATTGCAGCTGGCTGATGACAGCTTTCGTGCTTAATCAGTATTTTTTTTATCTCACTACACTAAAATACCGTTGATTCCTCACTAACTATTTTTTATATTTTATATCAAACACGTTAAAATTTTTGATCTTAAATGACCTTTGGATGATATTTAATGACCTTAGCTACTTAAAATATAGTTCATTGTTAAAATATGACCATTAAATCCAAAAAAAAATGCGATTTCTGTGGATCGAACACAGGACCTTCAGATCTTCAGTCTGACGCTCTCCCAACTGAGCTAAAACCGCAAGGAAAATTAAAGAACCCACGGCGGGAGTCGAACCCGCAATCTTTTGATTAGAAGTCAAACGCGTTAACCATTACGCTACGCAGGCGTCTTTTTTATTTTTATTTTTCCCCGGTTTGAGCTAGAGAACCTAATTCGAGCCACAAATATTTTTTATATGCAGGACATTTTGACAAAGTGCAGTATGTCATCTTATGTACATGCTATATGGTATACCTAAAGTGACTTTAAATTCAACTTTATATACTACAAGCATCTATAATTGCTTTCAAGGTCACATCCAAATCATTCCAAGCAAGTATTAAGTGCCTCCGATGGAAGAAAAATTGAGTTTCCGCTAAGAAAGTGTATAGTTTTATAATATTTTTGTGAAAGTTTACCAATTTTCGCAACAAATAGCTACAAACTTCTAATTTATCAACGTTAAGAAAACTCGAATTCAGAACACGTTATATACTGATTACCTATTAAATCATTATATCTATGCTACATTAAGATGTCATTATCTTGAAATTCATCTTTAAGAACGTTCCATTCCTTATAAATCATCACTTCCTTACCATTAATCTCTTGTGCCACTTGATCCTTACCAAGTATTAATAAATCATTGACTTCTATATCAAACCTTTTATCAGATTTCAATAACATCACCAAAATTTCTTTACCTTTGTTATTTTCTTTATAATAATCATTATTATTATTATTCTTATTATTTGTCAACTCAAGAACTTTTGCTGAGTACAAAAACTTTCCAAGCTTATAGAACGATAGCACCTTATGAGTGGGCCTTTTTCGTTGATCTCTTGGATTCACCATAAAATCAAATTTAATCATCTTAAGCTTATCAAAAGACTTTTGAAATGAAGAATTAGATTGTTCAATTATTGACGGTTGTAAGGGAGTATATTGGAAATTGCTGAATGATGGATTACTCAATTCATTAAATACATGTTGAAATCTAGATTTAAAGGATGATGATTCCAAAACTGTAGAATTCGTTCTTTTTGTACTACTGCATTGTGAATTTGCCACTGAAGTCGGTATATTGGGGAATGATGGTTTCCTAATTTGTTGTTGAAGCTGTTGCTTTTTATATTCGAAATAAATGGTGGATGTATCAAAATTCAGACTAGGTAACGATAGTGTTGTCCTTTGATCCTTGAACGCATTTTCTCTCTTTCTTAGACCTCTCGTATCAAGTGTGTTTATGCTTCTCTCTTTTAGGGGTGGCCGTTTTGATCTATGTTGTTGTAGCTCTTGTTGTTTCTTTTCAGTTGAGGAGACCACATTCAATTGTTTCCTTCTTTTCATTAACTTTATATTCTCTTCAGATTGCCTTTTATAATCCTCAAATGGATCATAGAAGCCATTCCTATTCATGATTATCTATAGTATCATTGAATCCATCACTTAGACAATACTGAGTGTTATGAATAGCTTGTTGACATTGTAGTAAATTATATATTTCTTTGTAAACAGTGGTACAAATACAAAATTTTTTTATTCGTACAAAAAGTTTATATACCGGATATATCAATTGGTAGCGATACAGTGGGTAATTACATAACTATATGAATTATTAGAATTTATATATCAGGAAAGACAATAATAGAAAGGAATAATTTTAATATACTTCAATCTCACCATCATTATTGTAAAATTTACCAGAATCTTCTTTGGTTAAGCCTTCAATCAATGTAATGATACCTGAAGCGCTAACATCTGCAGCGATGATACTAGAATTAACAAGATCGAAGATTTCTGGATTTTCCGATTTAAGCTGCTTACGGAAACCGGAAGACATGTCTGTTTCAACAGCACCAGGGTGAACTGGAACAACAATGAATCCTTCTTCTGCCAACTCAGTACTCAATTGAACAGCAACATAATTCAAAGCTGCTTTGGATTGTCCATACGCAGTCGTAATTACAGGTAATACCTTTCCTATAGAACCAGCAACTGAACTAATAAAAATAACTTTTCTAGTCTTCTTAGCTAATAAGTACTTATGAACTGTTTGTAAAGTCAAGATTGGACCTAAAGCATTGACCTTGTAGTGACGCAACCATTTGTCGGCTTTAGTTGATAAAGCACCTTCAATATATTCAGCTATACCTGAGTTTGAAATGAAGATGTCAATAGCTTCAACTTTAATTTCTTTCAATTGAGAATCAATAGTAGCAATTGATGCCTCTTCGGTAACATCCAACTTTATAACATGGATATTAGTGAGCTTCTTGGCTAAAGTATTCAAAGCTTCCGAGCTATCAGGATCACGGGACGTAGCAACGACAACATTGGAAGAGTTTAATTTAGCATATTGCTTGACTAATTCGAAACCAATACCTCTGTTACCTCCAGTAATGAATACAGTTTGTCCAGCCATGTTAAAGTTTGTTAAATGAAAATTAATTGAGTAGATAGATCTTAACCAACTATGAATACAGTTCTACAAAGGAAATCAGTTTTTAATTCAACTCAAAAGACGAGGGATAGAAGGGATACTTATACCCTTTGATTACTGGGTACTGTTGGCTGTTGCGAAACAAGTATACCTGTGTTCGGTCATATGCCACAGCTTTGTCTGTCTAGCTCGGTCTTATGCTTAGTTAGTGGCAGAACAAATTCGTCTAGCTCGGTCAGTATAAAAGGGACAATCTCCGAACGATTAAGCACCCCAGACAAGAACCAAAAATTGCCTAATATATACCTTTATAGTTTCCAATCATACGAGGAACCTGTTCATTGTCTCACGATGGATTGGTCACCTTGCATAAAGCATATGCTTTTTAGCCGTTCGGTGAATCACAATTATTATTTTGTTCATCAATTTCCATGAATTGTTTGTATGTAGGAGTAAGTCATACGATTTTGAGCTATATCCTAATAGGGATCAGATAGCCTGTAAATGAAACTAGATGGAATAGTTTGGAAAGTAAATTTTGATTAAGTACAGGAGTTAACAACTGGTTGCGACACGTATTGTTTTATTAAAGAAAGAATATTGAAAACGATCAGACTTGGAATTAATCTACCATATAAAGTACTATATATCACCAGCAATTAAATCTACTTATAAACAATTGCCTAATAAATCTCAATTTCACCCTTGTAGTTGTAAAATTTACCAGAGTCTTCTTTGGTTACATGTTCAATCACTTGAATAATACCTGCAGCACTTGTCTCTGCTGTAATAATAGTAGCCATAACAGCCTCATAGAAAGCAGGATGATCACGTTTAATTTCTTCAATGGCGTTCTTGGCCATGTCAGTATCAACACCACCTGGATGGATTGGAACAACAATGAAACCTTCTCCTGCTAACTCATTAGTCAATTGAAGAAGAGAAAAGTTCAAAGCTGCTTTGGATTGACCATAGGCTGTGGTTGGCAATGGTAATGGTTTACCAACTGATCCAGCAATTGAACTAATGACAATAACTTTTCTAGTCTTCTTAGCTAATAAGTACTTGTAAACGGCTCGTAAAGTAAAGATTGGGCCTAAAGCGTTGACCTTATAGTGCTGTAACCAAACTGCAGAATCAGTCTCCAAAGTAGGCTTTGTTGATTCAGCAATACCTGAATTATGAAGGAAAACGTCAATACCTTCAATTCCAAGTTCTTTCAAATGGGAGTCAATAGTAGCAATTGAAGCTTCGTCACCAACATCCAACTTGATAATGTGAATATTGGTGAGCTCCTTGGCCAAATTAGTCAAAGCTTCAGACTTAGATGGGTTACGAGTAGTAGCAATGATGACGTTTGCTGGGTTCAATTCAGCATATTGTTTAACCAATTCGTAACCGATACCTCTATTACCACCAGAAATGAAAATAGTTTGTCCAGACATTATTAAGTTTGTATGAGGGATTTTTTAGTAATTGAGTAGATAGACTTGAAGTGACTATGATTGCAATTATAGAAAAAGACTTATACAAACTGTCTTATACAAGCAATTGAGTTGGGATCTGGATCATACTTATAGTTGCAAAAATGGCCAAACTCTATTGAACAAAAATTAGTAAGCTCGGCAAATATAACATCCATGCAGCAATACCAAAATGATAATCCCCGAATTTATATGACCGAGAAAATGAGATTACCAATTGACCTTATGGCTGCCAAAATTTGAAACTTAGGTTTGCGGACGTGTTATGGTTAGGATGATATTTTACAGATGCGGTTATTTAGCTATGACCCGAATGTAATAAATTACTAAAAACGGGAATTGTTATACTTAAAAATCTACGTAGCCCAATAGTAGTGATTATTGTCTACCCAACCCAAAACTAAAATACATATTCTACCTAAGTCAATATATACTATATGACAAAACTCAAAATCTAAGTGCGTTCTAACAATTTTAAACGGAGCTGGGCTCCTAAATTGGATGACGAAGACGAATTGCTGGACCTCGGCTGTGTAGATTTTCGCTCAGAACTATCACCAGCACCATCACTATCTGATGGTTGATCTATTATTCCACGAATGGGTGACCTAACCAATGGAGAATGAGGTAAAGAATGTACACCTGCTCGCCTTGCACTCAATCTGAACTGATTCTTGTCCATTGATTTGTTCTTGGGCAAACCTGGTCTTGTACTTGCAAACCTCAAGAGGAACAGTTTGTTGGAGTGTGATGAATTTGTCACGTCACTTAAATCATCCGAGTCATTGTCATCATATTCAGGGGCTGGGGTATCGAGGTTACAATCTTCTGCATCATCATCCAAAGCTTGTTCATAAGTTGGCGTTTTGCATAACTTACTCACATCTAGTGGAGGTGGAGGTTGTTGTTGTTGATCATGATCTTCAAAGTAACCATTCAAGTCTACTGATGAATTATTAAGTGAATGCAATGGAGTGTTCTCTTGTGATCTGAATTGTTCAAGAATACTTTGAGGTAAGTTCATGTCGTAAACTCTATCATAGACATGTTCTTGGTACAAGGGTGGTACGTCATCTTGACGATCTAACTCAGTTTCTTCCAACAAGTCTTCTTCAGTATCTGACATATTAGGTGTTTGTAAAGCTGAGGGGGGGTTTGATGGTCGTTCTCTTCTAAACAATATATCTTGTTGATCCTTATCTTGTTCTACTAAGAAATTAGAACTGTTGACATTATAATGATTGGCAACAACATTTCCAGAATGAGGACTCACATATACACAGATGGGTAAATTAGCTCTTAATTCACTGACATGACCTTCTTTATTCTTCAATTGAATCGAAATCCTAATTCTATGTCTGACTTGAATATAATCATTTTTCAATTCACAAGTTTGAGTCAATATACCAAGACTATTAGGAACTTTAAATAATGTCTTAAATGACCAATTATCATCACCTAATATTTCCATTGAAGGAATGTGTAGATCTTGCTTAGCTAATAATAATTCGTATTCAGGAGATTTAAGACTCTCATGAGATGCATGGAAATGTTCTACTATGCATCCAGATATTGCCTTCAATCGTAAGCATTTAACCAAGGGAACGATAACTACTTCAATAGGTACTGTTGAACCAACGGCCACCCCCTTTTTAGCCAATGAGATATGATATTGTAATTTCTTGGGCCACATATTAGCAATATCAATTGAATCTATCAAATTCATATTAAGAGGATTTAAAGTCCTTACTATTCTAATATATTTGGAACTAGTTATTGGCTTTTCGAATTTACCTCGAGATATTGTACAAATCAATTTATATTGCATTTTTGCACATGATAATCCTTCAATAGTTTCACAGACATTGGTAGGTAAAAATACAGAAAATGGTAAATTATAATTACCCTTAGGTAAAAGAAATGAATGATGATAGGTTGGTTTTATATTTATGAAAGGTGTACCATCAACTCCACTCTCAGGTAGTTTCAAAAGTGAATTAGAAGTTGGAGGATCAGAAAATGCAGCAGAACTCAATATAGGATGAGAATTTGTTCTTAAAAAGGATGGCTTTTCTTGTTGAATCAGATGTTTGGAAGATAATGAGTCTATCCTTGCATAATTGATTACATCGTCACCATAATTCCCAAATAATATTTCACCCTCCGGGCTCGTCAATAAATTATTCCATTCTACCTTCAATGTACAAAATCTATCAGTGACTTGCTCTATAATCAACCCACTGGAGGTCCTTCTATAATATTGAACGTTGAATTCTCCAATGAGATTGAGTTTTATGTTTCTGACGTGGGCGTCTTCAGGTATTGATAGTTTGACATTCCCAGCAAACGGTACGTTATCCAATTCAGATGCATTTCCTTTGAGAAGGAGCAAGTTTTTATGAGTTGATTTCAACTTTATATCAAAGTATGTTAGATTCAGGTTCTTATGATCGAACATTGTTGATTTGTGTTAGTCTTCCAGAAATAAAGAAGTTGGTATTCATCGATGATTCGACAAAAGCGCAATTTTATTGATTGCTCCGAGAGACAGGGTATGCAAAAATTATTCCAATGGATTAGAATGTCACCAGTAACCACTTTTTGAGGAGGTTCGAGTGCTGGTCTCAATATTAAAGTCTATGCTAATGATAGTAGTGAATTAATCCGATGATGTCTTAAAAACCTGTCGAGGGGGAGGGGGAACTGGCAAGAATTGTTATCTTTTATATATGTCGGGATTCGGATTATTTTTTATTTTTTTCTGATATATCATGATGGTTGGTTGCACAAATCATCAGTTTTTTTTAGTTAGGGGAAAGTGCGTTAAAAAATACAAAATTTTACAGTCCGCTTCAGCCTTCCCCCAAGGATAAGTCATATGTTTTGCTTTAGTTTTGCTTGACTTTTAGATTAGGTTATCAAGGTGTGTTTATTAAAGTATGTAAAATTGTATGTGTGTTCTATCAAAAGGGAAGGAACTAAATCCTTAAACGACTAATTATTCTACGGTATCGTTGAAATTAGCAAAGAATTGTTCCACAACCTCTACACTCCAAAATTCCCCTGAACTCTTTGCAAACGCCAAATGCCCACCCAAGTCAGTTTCCACCATGGCCAAGTGTGGATTATTTATAACATCTAACCAAGGTAATCTCACACTGACAGCTGGATCATCGGTAGAATTTATCATCAAGGTTGGGGTCTTGATATTGGCAAGTCTATTAACTGGATTTGCTTCTCTATAATATGCAAACGCATTAGGAAATCCTACCGTATGACATGTAAATAAATTATCAAATTCCCAAACATGTTTTATTTTAAGACATTCAGCCAATTTTTCCTTGGTAAATAACTCGGGATTATGACTATTTAAATCATCAAAATTGTTTTTGACAATCTTAGCTAAGAATTGTGATAATGAAGGACTAAACAAATAATCACCAGACCAACTTTGAGTTAAATGATATCCACTATCAACCAAATCCCACGCACAACTTACCAAACAAGCAGCCTTAATAAGGTCATCATGACCATTGTCCTTATCAGCAGCACCTAAGAAATTGGTCAATAAGACTGATCCAAATGAGAATCCAACAGCATAGATTGGTCTACTTGGATATCTTTTCTTAATTTCAATCAAGACTTCACCAATATCACCGATAGATAAAGCAGTGAATAATTTTTCAGTGGTAATTTTAGTTCTACAACATCCACGAGAATTTATAACAACGGTATCCCAACCTCCACCAGTCTTCTTATTGATGGAATCGGCCAAATTTCTAATCAAGGGTTCATGACTTCCTCCACCTAACCCATGAAGGACAACAACAATAGGCTTGCTAGATTCTGAATCTTGCCCAGGAGCTTGTCTTGTGGCTAATTCATCTTTAGAAAAGTATCTGGTTCTAGGATGTAATCTTGGAAATCCAACTGGGAAAGTTTCATCATGAATCTTCTTAAATTCTTCTTTGTTCTCGGGAGTTGGTATAGTCCAATCCAATGAACAAATTCCTCCATCTTTGTAAGTGAAAATTTCACGGCCATAATAAATTAAGAATTTCTTAGATGAATCAGCACTGGCATAGTATAAGGTTTGTAAAGTACCATTAAATAACCATGGATTCAACCAAAGTTTCTTGGATGGATCAATTAATGGAATATCATTCTTAATGAATTGACCAAAGGTCAAAGCACTCTTATCCTTGGTTTTCAACTGTACGGCTTTTTCATCATCCTCAGACTGATGAATTTTGATTGTGGCTCTGAAACCCCAGCCTAAAATACCCATCTTGTCTATTGTTATCTCTATTAACTATTGAAGCCAAAGGGCTGTATCACTTCCTTTCCAGAATCTATTCCATCAGGCAATTTAAATAAAAACATCTCTGTCTACATATCTAAATATTTCAATTTCTGTTGGGACGTGATATTTCCGTCTTTGTGGCATGTCGCTACAACCACAACTTCTGGGCCGAGGTTCATGCCAGATCAAAAAAAATACTACCAGTTGGTGGATTGATCTACAATCTAAAGAAATCATAACACTCCAACAAAACCTGGCAGTGAACATGATAATTTGGGGATTATAGTCTTCATGTTGTTCTTGTAAGTGTAACTGAAGAAGAATACCTCAGAAGGTCTTCTATTTGTTTGAGAAAGTCATTTGTAAACTAGATTCAAATTGACTCAAATGTGTACCATCAATTGAATGAAACTTAATCATCTCTACAAACAGCACAAAAAAATATTGAAATAATGAAATAATGATATATAAAATAACCAGGTAAAGAAATAACTAAAGCAGATGATAATATCCTATAAAAAAATAATTCGGAGTCCAACTTGCCCAACTAGGGTTGCAGTTAACTTATATCTTCTCTTTATACTTATCTTTTCTTCTTATTGAAGCAGCTCTAATGGCACTCTTTGACCTTTCTGAGGAGACACTATTAGCTATATGGCCTCTGTCATCCAACTCCACTGAGCCTGGGCTTTCAAACAACGATACTTGGCCCGCTAACAAACCCAAAGTTTCTAAAACTTGAGATGGTTCATTCAAATGAGATGTAGCTATTGTTTTCTTGGATGCTGGTCCAACAGCCACGGGATAAACACCATAGGTTCCATATTCATTCTTGGGCAAGTCTTTCAAATGCCATTCGCTTTCGATTTCCTTCAATGATCTAAACATATCTTCATCAGTCATATCATCACCAAGACAAAGCATGAAATCAGGTAATTCTTCCAACGGTATATCTTCTCTAGTCTTCTTAACTGAATGTGGGTCTTGTTTGGCCCCATGGGGATTTAATGCAAGTCTTTTAACAATTTCTCCCTTATTAACAAACTTGGGTCTTACTTCAATATTTGCCTTCCCAGTCATAACTTCAACATCATATTGTTTAGCAACTGTATCAATCAATTCTTTGAAACATTTGTCTGCTTGGAAAGAACCTAATTCTGGATCAGCACGACGATAATGCCAAGTAATTGCCACTTTTTTTATTTCAATATGAGTTCCAGGAGTCTTCTCAGTATAATATTTAAAAACATCTTCGACTTTTTCTTGCCATGACATATCAAATGAAGCAGCTAAATTATTCCAAACATTTGATCCAATATCTTTCATGAAACATCCATGTTCTGCACTCAATCCAATATGTTTTGATCCTAACCATTTATCTAAAAAGGCTTGATCTCTACCTGAAATAACCCAAATTTGATTTTTGGGATCGGCAGATAATGTATCCAAGATTTCATTCAAACGAGATGATGGGATAGCTGCAGCAGGATCTTTAACAATGGGAGTTAAAGTACCATCATAATCAAACAAGAATAATCTTCTTTCACTATTCTTATAATTGTTTAATAACAAAGGACGATTCAAAGCTGGAATATGATGGGAATTATGGGTATCTTTAACATGATCCATTAAATGACTTAAGAAATTCGAAGTCCAAGTTTGAATTGTATTTGACGTGACTTGTTTGTATAATCTTTCTTGTAAAGCTTGTTTGTCATGCTCTGACATATTAAAACAATCATTGATAGTTTTAGCAATTCCAACAGAATCCCAAGGATTAACTAAGATTGATTCATGTAATACAGAAGCAGTCCCGGTGAATTCAGATAATATTAATGGAGAATTATTATTTTCTTGACAAATAACAAATTCTAATGCTGTTGTACTCATACCATCTCTAACAGATGTAATTAATGCTAAATCAGCCACTCTTAATAAGGCAAAATATTCTTCTTTATCAATTCTCATTTGATAATTCAACACTGGAGAATAATTCAAATTACCATATTCACCATTAATATGATTGACTAATTCAGCCACTTTTTGTTCAACTTTCCCACTATGAGAATATCCAGGACTTGAGACTTGAATTAATACAACTTTATCTCTCCATTCAGGATACATTTGTAAAAACATTTCAAAGGCTTCTAATTTTTGTGCTACACCTCTAACTTTATCTAACCTATCTCTTCCCACAATGATCTTTTTATCACTATAGATTTCTCTAAGAGCTTTAACTTTATCTTCAATGCCACCGACAAATGCATCATGAGCGATTTTCTTGGTGTCAATACCAATGGGTAAGGTTTCAACTGATATGACAGAATTATAAGCCAAAACTTGATTACTAGTAACTTCATAACCTAATACTCTTGCACAACAAGATAAGAAATGTCTTTGGAATGATTCACTTTGAAATCCAATTTTATCAGCTCCTAACATCCCGTCAAGTAATTGAGTTCTTCTGGAAAGACATCTAAAATATTCCGATGATGGGAATGGAACGTGTACATATAATCCAATATATGCATTTGGAAAGTCCATTCTAATCAATTGTGGTAATAACAACAAATAATAATCATGAATCCATATTATATCACCGGGCTTGTAAATTGCTTTGATTCTATTATAGTAAACTTCATTGAATTTAACATAATCATGCCATGCTTCAGCTTCAGCCTTCCCATCGGATGCTTGACCTTGAATATAATGAAACACAGGCCAAAGGACATCTTCAGCATATTTTCTCCATCTTTGTTGATCCTTTCTTAACAACCATACAGGATGAATATTTTCAGATTTACAAGATTTACGAATCTTGTCTTCAACTTCTACCTTTTGATTATCATCCAAATAAAGAGAATTATCATCATTTAAATTTTGATTATTATGAGCATTCTTTTGCTTAAGTTCACCTGTCCAAGCAATCAAATGACTTTCCCATTCTGTATGTTGGTCAAGAAAGAAATGTGACGAGTATAATGCCGAATTCCCTCTTACTGATTCAACTTGCCAAGTCAGCTCACCAGTTTTCGTATCATAAACATTATTGATTTGAGTGGGTAATGATGTCATGACGTTAAGAACTCTACCAGAGAGTTTCAACTTCGAGCTACCATCTTTAGGAGACACGGGCTGGGTATCACAGGGATACGCAAACAATTGATCGAGTTCAGACATGAATTGGACCTGTTCAAAGCGTAAAAACTATTGTAGAAACCTAAGATATGGACAAGAATCCTCCCGATAATTATAATTTGCCCATATATATATATGTAACCCCCATTGCGTTGCTGTATACAGGAATAGCAACCATAGTAAAAATTGTAAGGAGATATTGCGAAGAAGAAGATATTACGAAGAAGAAGATATAACCAACTTCTGATTACCATCCAAGAAGAACATATAAGTATATAAATATATATTAAAATATTTTCCAATTTTTTTTTCATAATTTTTTTGTCTGTTTATATAATAGTTAATCCATAAACCCGTACCTTCAAAAAAAAGTAATACATTTATATAAGTAAAAATAGAATACACTAGAAAGGTAGTTCGATAAGGCAATCATTACCATCTTTCCTAAAAAAAATCACCATCCTCTCTTGAAAAGATCAAAAGCCAATTAAATAATTTATTCAGAAGCTGGAACTTCAGCAGCAACTTCAGATTTCTTATATTCTTCAAAAGCAGTTAAAGCATCTTCAAAATGATTATTGAATAATTCATCATCTTCTAATAAAGCCAAGATTTCTTGGTTATCCAAATCTAACATCATACCAGTAATTTTACCAGCAGCTTCTGGTTCTTGAGCCTTACCAGTAGAAACAATCTTTGGATATAATTCTTCACCCAAAATTCTCTTTTGTTGATCTGGTGGGGCAGAAGCAAGAATGGCACCTAAGTCTCTTTGTGGACGACCACCCTTTTGTTGACCACCACGGTTGTTAGGGAAGTAACCACCTCTTTGTTGACGTAAGTTTTGACCACCGTTGTTAAAATCTGGGTAACCTTGAGGAGGTAATCCATAAACTGGAACTGGTTGACCGTTTGGACCTGGTCTAGCCCATTGTTCTGGACCACCGAATGGTTGACCTCTTCTCATGATCATTTGAGGGTTTGGACCTGGGAAACCTGGAGCATTAGCTCTACCGTTTGGTGGGAAGAAACCTTGTTGACCGTAAAACATTGGAGGAATAAATTGACCTGGAATACCACCAGTAGCAGCGGCATTTTGCATTCTCATTTGATTACGAGCTTGGATTTGTTGTTCTAATTGAGAACGTCTAACATCTTTTCTTTGAGCTAAAGCAACGTATAATGGTTTACCAAAGAACATTCTTTGGTTCATTTCAGTAATAGCCTTAGTAGCTTCTTCTGGAGATGAGAAACAAACAAAACCAAAACCTTTAGATTTACCAGTTTCATCAACCATAACCCTGGCAGAAGTAATAGCACCAAATGGTTTAAATTCTTCTTCTAATTTTTCAGAATCAATAGATTCATCTAAATTCTTAACAAATAAATTAACACCTTGATATTTAGATAATTTTTCTAATCTGGTTGATTCATATTGTTTCTTTAATTCTTCAATTCTTTCTCTCTTCTTTTGAGCTCTACCAACATAAATCTTAGAACCATTAATTTCTTTATCATTTAATTCTTCAACGGCTCTAGTGGCAGATTCATGAGCAGAATAGTTGACGAAACCAAAACCCTTTGATTTACCTTCAGCATCCTTTTCTAAGTAAATAGAAGTAATAGCACCAAGTGGTTCAAATAAGCCTTTGAATTCTTCTTCAGAAAATTCTAAATCAATGTTTTTAACATAGATATTAGTGAAATTAGCTTTCATTTCTTCAAATTTAGATTCACGATCCTTTTTGGAAATATGTTTACCAACAAAGACTTCGCGGTCATTTAATAACATACCATTGACATTGTCAATAGCGGCTTGAGCAGCGTCATCAGTTTCATAATGAACGAAACCGAAACACTTAGATTGACCCAAATCATCAGTGGCAACTTTACAAGATAAAATTTTACCGAAAGCTGAGAAAGTATCATGTAAAGCCTTGTTATCAATAGCAGGATGTAAATTTTTAATGAAAATGTTACCATCACCACTTCTTCTGGTAGCAGGATCTCTTTGAGACCACATGATACGACATGGTCTACCTTCAATTAAACTATAATTCAATTCTTCAATAGCTTTTTCACCATCATCTAATTTATGATAATTAACATAAGCGTAACCTAATGATTTCTTGGAAATAGCATCACGACAGACTCTAATAGATGAAACTTGACCAATTGGAGAAAAGATTTCGAATAAAGTAGCTTCATTAATGTTGGTATTCAATTCACCAACGTATAAAGATGCAGAACTATCGGCGACAGAGGCATCACCTTGTTCTTCACCTTCGGTGGCAGGAGCAGCAGCGGTAGCAGCGGCAACACCTTCTTCAGTAGCAGCAACTGGAGCATTGGAGTCAAGAGTTAACTTTTCTAATGATGCTTGGACAGCGTCAGCGGCAGACATCGTGAAGATTTTTTTTTTGGGGATTTTTTTGTTTATGACTTAACTTTCTTTAGGAAAGAAAGGTTAATATGGTTTTTTTTATATTTTTTTTTAGGTTTTAAATAATCTATTCTAATAAGAACTGGTCTATTAAAATGAAATTACTTTTAAAAATATAGGTTTTAGGGTATTTGGGATTGGGGTGGTTGGTTAAAATAAATGATTTGTTTCATAAAGGAAAATTTTTTTGGTTTTATATTTGCCCACACTCTGAAAAATAAAAAAAAAAAATTTAGCGTGTTCTGCACATAAGGGGGTGAGATGATGAGCGATTACCCGGACAGATCAAATCAAAATATTCACGTGAATATTCACGTGCTCAAACACATACATATATACAGGACCTTGATGTAAGTATCTTTAATAGTCCTTCTACAATTTTGAATTAGATTTAAAATATTGTTGTATTAATTATATAAATGTTAAAAGTTTTGTGTTTTGTTATTGATAGTCATAAACACTTCTAATTCCCATTCAGCAGCAGTTTTTCCTTAACTCTATTGTACATATCATGGATCTTTCTACTAGGAACTTTAGCGGGCCAATAGAGGCTAGCATAAGACCATAAATGTTTATCCAACTTTGAATCTTCCGATTGCTTCTTTGATTTTATGAACGAGTCAATATAATCACCGACGGTAAGTAATTCTTTCTTTAAGATTGTAGCCCATTCATGTTTCTCATATCCCTTATTTCCTTTATGTAACTTGATCAATGATTTGGAAATTGGTTTCAAGTTAATCTTACAATCTGCTTCATCCATACTTTCATACTCTAAATCATTATGACGTTCAGCTTCATGTTTGACTTTAGGATGTGGTTGCACTGAATGGCCACTATTAGAATGATTGTGACTATGACCATGACCATGACTATCAAGTCTTGGAGAATTATTACTTGAAGTTGTTGAAGCAGCATTTTTATGGGCTTGTTTTTTGGGTAAGATCTTCTTCAAAGCATCAGGAGATTGTGATTTTACTGGTTTCTTAACCTTTGAAACATTATTAGCTGTATTTGGGTGGTTTTCTACTTTAGGCTTTCTTATTCTCTTCTTAGTTGCAACAGGGGTTGAATTTCCTTGTTCTTCCTCTTCTCTTAATAACACAAATAAGTAATCAACTCTTCTACCTAAATGGACAGCTCCTGGTACTTTCTTTGATGATTTATCCTTGGCTGAAGTCTTTTCCTTATCATCGCTGTTTTGTTTATTACCATTAGATTCTTCTTCTTTAACTAATGGCTCTTCTTTGACTTGGGCTTGACTAGCTGGATCAACAGTAGAGGAAGGAGCTGCAGCAGTTGCTGATGCACCACCAGGTGGAATAACATTTTCTAAAAATAATTTATTTTGTAAACCTAAAATAGGATCATCTCGAATTTGAAGCCAAGACCCATAACCAAACTTGAAAATACCAACCAACAACATTGCATCATCTTTAGGACTCCATTCACAAGACCACGCAGACACTTGTTTGGGATGTTTAGGTAAGACAAAACTAGTTGGATTTTCCTTTGGAATTAATGCTTCTAAAAGCTTCATATCAATAGGTCTACTTAATACCAATTCAGCATTAATATTCTTGACCCCTTGATATTCAAATAGAACAGCCTTCTTTTCCTTCTTCTTCGCCATCCATAAGGCAGTTGGATTTGATTCATTATTATTCTTTTGTTCCAACGCTTTCTTTTCCAACTCAGCCAAAGCCTTTGTTCTTCTAACTTCTTCTTCTTTGACTAAATCTCTGGCAGTATGAATTATTTCATTGTAGGCATGTTTAACCAATACAGGATTCTTATTGGTTATGCTACCATCTTCAACTAATTGTTCCCATTTACCAGTCAAGTCTCCAAGCCTTAAAATTGATCTATAGATACCTCTAATTTCCTTTTCAGATAATTGATGATCACCAGCATTTCTTCTTCTTGGTTGTCTGCCAGATGTAGATGAAGAATCTTCTGCTTCATCATCATCACTTGGAGCAACAGACCCATTTTCAAATTTCCGTACGGCCGCCTTTCTTTTGGAATATAAGTCAATTTGTTGTTGCAAATAGACTTCATCAGCTTTTCTCTTTTCATCATCTTTTAATTTGGCCAATTCTTCTTGAGGTATAATATCATCCCATTCAACATCAGCCTTATAATCAGTGACTTCAAATTGTTTTAAGAATTCTTCAGATCCTAAATTAGATTCTCCCAAATCAGGAGTAGTAACATGTTCCTCAGCATGACTTAAAACATCATCTAAATTCAAACCTTCTAACTTCTTTTGATTATCAGTGGCTTGAAACATATTCCCGGCTCCAAATTTCAAAATTTGACTCAATTGTTCAGTTGATGGTTCAGATTTAGATTTTTTGGCATTTGGATCAGTTATACCCAAAGAAATAATTGCATATTCTAAAATCATCTTCTTTCTTGCTCGTTCCAAAATTTGTTCTTCAACAGTATCTTTACTGACAAATCTATAAACTGAAACATGATTCTTTTGTCCAATTCTATGAGCACGAGCCATGGCTTGTAAATCAGCTTGAGGGTTCCAATCAGAATCAAATATAATAACAGTATCGGCAGTCATTAAATTAATACCTAAACCACCGGCTCTTGTACTTAATAAGAATACAAAATCTTTGGAATCAGGAGCATTGAAATGATCAATTGAGATTCTTCTTTGAGCAGACGGTATTCCACCATCTAATCTTTGGAATTGATAACCTTTGATTGATAAATAATCACCCAAAATATCCAAGATTCGAACCATTTGACTGAATATTAATACACGATGACCTTCCTTTTTCAATCTGGTTAATAATTGTTCTAATAATACCATTTTCCCCGATGACATAATTATACCTCTAAGAATATTATCTCTAGTGGTTGATCCTGCTTTCGATAACACTCTATTCTCGGCTCCATCAAATAAATAAGGATGATTTGAAGCTTTTTTCAATTCACTCATTACATTCAACAATGAAATTTGAGCACCTTTGTTACCAGCATTTAAAGCAGAATAATTCTTGGTGATGATATTTTTATAATATTCCGTTTGCATATCTGATAATTCCACTCTTAAAATACGTTCTGTCTTGGATGGTAAAGATTTCTCAACATCTTTTTTCAATCTTCTTAATATAAAAGGTTGGATTTTCTTTTGTAAATCTTTAATATATTCTTCTTGTTCATCATCAGGAGTTTCAAAATCAATTTCTTGATCAATATTGAATTTCCCCGGCATAAGGAAATTACACAATGCTGCCAATTCCTTCATATTATTTTGTAAGGGAGTCCCCGTAATTAATAATCTATTACCCACTTTAAAACTTCTTAATGATTCATATAAGGAAGATTCAGCATTCTTTAATCTATGAGCTTCATCAACAGCCAAGAATTGCCATTTAATAGATCCCAATTCCGATTTATCCTTTAAGATATATTCATAGGTAGTCAATAACACGTTGAATTTGATTTTATTATTACTAGTATACCATTCATAATCTCTTATAGTTTTTCTGGCTTGAGTATTTCCCAAATAATAAATACAATTGACATCAGGAGCCCATTTTTCAAAAGTTTCTTGCCAAGCTGGCATGGTAGATAATGGAACCACGACTATATGAGGACCATTTTGTCTTCTGGCATATATTAACCATGATAAAAATGCTATGGTTTGGACGGTTTTACCTAATCCCATTTCATCGGCCAAGATCCCATTTTCATTTCTTGACCATAAGAAAGCCATCCAATTTAAACCTGTCAATTGGAAATCTCTCAATTCTCCATTTTTGATAAATACTGGTTGTTTGACCAATTTCTCGAATCTTGGACGTTGAGTTAATGGATAATTGGCAGATAAATTAGGTAAGATTTTAGATTTAAGACGTTGTTGATATTTTGTAACTTGCTCGGGAGATATTTTAGCAATAGTTTCACCATCTTCCCAAGAACATTCATCATAATTTAGTCTTCTCCATTTAACAAAATATTGCATTTTAGATTCACCATTTTCAGTTTCAATTCTTTCACTTTCTACAATTCTTTCAACTTGACAAAATTCTTCTTGTTCATCTCTTCTTCTTTCACTTTCAAGATCCATGGATTCTATATCTTCTCTAGTAGTTAATGGATCACGTCTAATCTCTTGATCAGATAAGATGAATTGTTTAATATAATTTTCAACTTTCCTAAATCCTTTAACTTCTTTTAAAGTGGTCCAATTTTCCCAAGTATTATGTAAATGAGAAGAGTCATTCCATTTGATTTTGAAAAGATAATCTAATTTGGCATCACCGGTTTGTTCGGCATTGTCTACATTCAATTTATGATCCATTACCAAATCAATTCCCTTTTCATCTTCGGGTTCATTGGCTTGTTGATAATAATAATAATCACCATTCTCATCCTCATCATCCTCATCAAATTTACCCTCGGGTTCACTTTCTAATAAATCATCATCTTCATAATCAACATTATAATTGATGGCCCTACTATTTCGGGATGAAAATCGAATTTCAGCTTGACTTGGAGTAGGTGTAGGTTTTTTATTAGTACTTGATTTCTTTCTTTTAGAATCTTTACTCTTCTTCTTTTTCTTCTTCTTTTGATATCCGGAATCCACAAATTCCTCTTCATCAGAATTAGATTCAGAATCAGATTCCGAATCATGATTATCTTCTTCATCTTCATTGTTATCATCATCATCGAAATTATAATCAACCTTCTTCTTCTTTCGTCTGGGAACATCTTCTTCTTCATCACTTTCAATAATAGCAGCGACTCTTCTCTCTCTTCCCGACCTTCTCAAACCATACAACTCAGGATTGAGCTCAGCCTCCTGGGGAACATATGGCTTAACCATGATGACAATAATGGAATGTAATTAATCTGATATAAAAAATTTGGTTTCTAAAAATAATTTATTGATTTGATATTTGGTATTGGTATTAGTTGTTCTGAACTGTAAATTGTGATCTGATCTTTGTTCGTTTTGAAATATTAAGAACTAATAGTGGCGACTGACTAAGACTCCAATGCGTTACCGTCTTTTCCAACAGTATAAATGGTAAGAAATTGATGAAAGTAAAAAGGATGAAAAGCATGAAAAAAAGGGAAATAAAGTAATTTTTTTTTGTTGTGGATTTTGGAGAACACCGACGACGACAACGACAACGACAAGAATTTTTTATTAGGCAATTAATCTAGATAAAGGGCTCATATTATATTTCATCCAATAGAGTTAAATCTACAAGTCGAATTAGTTAAAGGATTAGCACAGACGGGTTCTTTATATTGAATATATAAACAATAGAGATAACAACGGTCAAGATAACAGTGTTCATAAAGTTAAAGTTAAAGTTAAAAATTAAAGTGACTGATGGTACTAACTGAAAAAAAAATTAACTGGTAAGGGTTATTGATGACAAGTGAGATGGTATGGATTGATATGAGACAATTGGAAAGTTATAAAGATGATTGATTGATTTTGCAGCCAGTAGCAGTACTTCACCTCCAACATAGTAAGACTATACCAGTACTGACCACCAACTGAACAATTCCGAACAACAGCCATTGGATACCCGATACAAAGTTAATCAGTAAAGAGGCAACCATCACCACCAAAACCACAATCTATCAATCTTCTTCTTCTTCACCAATACTCTGACTTACCACCACCACCACCATAGTTAAAGTAGTAACCCCCATTGACAAACCAATTAACCAAAAAAAACATCAACTGACTTAGGTACCATATTGAAACTTTGGATCGAATAGAATAGAATAGAATGTAACTAGATGATAAAGATAGAGTTGATTGCAAAAAAAACTGCAATAAATAAGTAGGAATTCCCGTATAATGGACATTTCCCCCCAGTATTGCCTCTATCAACAATAAACAATGACAACACTAGGAAAATTCAATGTGATATTCATGAATCAATCACGAGAACTAGTCCAAGGAGCATGTGAATGGATCAGAAGTAGGAATCACCCCAACACTGAACATACATACATCAATTAGTTAGTTGATCATGAGTGATTGATTAGATTGATTAGATGAATAATAAGGAAATCTACCCCTTTAAATAGAAAAAGAAAAAGAAAAAGTCATACCCAAAAATTCTTTTTTTTAAGCATAAATTTTTTTGGGGACTCCCTTAAACAAAAAAAAAAAAAAAATTCCTCAAAATATATTTTGAAACGAGAGCACGACCTAAAGAGAGAATGCGACATAAATCAAATCACGACATGTGTAGAGCGACATTAGTGAAGTAATAATATATTTAGAATATATCTGAAACAATACGTTTCAAGATCAAGTTCATGATCACCTTTTAAAATCCAAATCATCTTTCAAAGTCATCTCATCAATCATCAGATCTTGATTTATATGGTTGCCATTCCAATGAATGGATATTTATTCATTTTAATAAAATTGTTCAAGATAGGATAGTTTGGTATATATGTACCCACCAATCAAACTGTAGTATTTAGTAATCCTCATTATTATGAATATAGTGAATAGTACGCGTAAACTTCAGCACTAAAAGTATCATTGATTACATAATACATAAAATGGATGGTGTCCTGCACATAGATCCAAAAAATTGAAAAAAAAATTAAAGGCTAGGAAAAGTTTTAAAAAAGGTTGTAACAACATAAACAATACTATAGTAAACCATCATTTTCTAGATTTTAAAGAAATAACATTGGTATAAGATCAAGATGGAAAAAGGAACAAGAATCGCCATTGTCAACACGGATAGGTGTAAACCTAAAAAGTGTAAACAAGAATGTCGTAAAGGGTGTCCTGTTGTCAAAACCGGAAAATTATGTATTGAAGTTACACCAGCATCAAAAATTGCCTTTATTTCAGAAACTTTATGTATTGGGTGTGGTATTTGTGTTAAGAAATGTCCATTTGATGCTATTCAAATTATCAATTTACCTACCAATTTAGAAAATGAAACTACTCATCGTTATTCTGCAAATTCATTCAAATTACATCGTTTACCAACTCCAAGACCAGGTCAAGTATTAGGATTGGTTGGTACAAATGGTATTGGTAAATCTACTGCCTTGAAGATTTTAGCTGGTAGACAAAAGCCCAATTTAGGAAGATATGATAATCCACCTGATTGGCAAGAAATCATTAAACATTTTAGAGGATCAGAATTGCAAAATTATTTCACTAAAGTATTGGAAGACGATATGAGAGCCATTATAAAACCACAATATGTTGATAGTATTCCTGCTTCATTAGCCAAATCTAAAGTCAAGACTGTGGGAGCTATTTTGGAAGCTAAATCAAATAGACCTGCTGAATACAAGTATTTATTAAGAATATTAGAATTGGAACATATTTTAGATCGTGAAATTGAACAATTATCAGGGGGGGAATTACAAAGATTTGCCTTGGGTGTTACTTGTGTTCAAGATTATAATGTTTATATGTTTGATGAACCATCCTCATATTTGGATGTCAAACAAAGATTAAGAGCTGCAGAAGTCATTAGATCATTATTATCTTCAACCACTTATATCATTTGTGTGGAACACGATTTATCTGTATTGGATTATCTTTCTGATTTCATTTGTATCTTATATGGTGCTGCCTCTGTTTATGGTGTTGTTTCATTACCTTCCTCAGTTAGAGAAGGGATTAATATCTTTTTAGATGGTCATATCCCTACGGAAAATATGAGATTTAGAACAGAATCTTTACAATTTAGATTGGCTGATTCTGCCGATGGATTAATCTTGGATAAATCAAATGCTATGACTTATCCATCATTTGAAAAAACTCAAGGTGGATTCAAATTAAGAGTTGAACAAGGGGATTTCACCAATTCAGAAATCTTGGTTATGATGGGTGAAAATGGTACTGGTAAAACTACTTTCTGTAAATTATTAGCAGGATTAATTGCTCCAGATTCAGGAACTTCAGTTCCTAAATTAAATGTTTCATTGAAACCACAAAAGATTTCTCCAAAATTCCCCGGTACTGTTAGACAATTATTTTTCAAGAAAATTAGAGCGTCATTTTTACATCCTCAATTCCAAACTGATGTGGTTAAACCATTAAGAATAGAAGATATTTTGGATAATGAAGTTAGAACCTTATCCGGTGGAGAATTACAAAGAGTTGCCATTGTATTGGCCTTGGGTGTACCTGCTGATATTTATTTGATTGATGAACCATCAGCTTATTTGGATTCAGAACAACGTATTATTTGTTCCAAGGTTATTAGAAGATTTATTTTACACGCTAAGAAGACGGCTTTTATTGTTGAGCATGATTTCATCATGGCCACTTATTTGGCCGATAGAGTCATTGTGTTTGAAGGGAAACCATCCATTGATGCTGTGGCCAAGGCTCCAGAATCCTTATTGACGGGTTGTAATAGATTCTTGAAGAATTTGAATGTTACTTTCAGAAGAGATCCAAATTCGTTTAGACCAAGAATTAATAAATTAGATTCTCAAATGGATAAAGAACAAAAATCCTCAGGAAATTATTTCTTTTTGGATAGAACTGATTTGTGATTTCCATATCAGACAAATTCATCTTTAATTTCATTACCACCAATACCCCCACTTTCATCATAAGGGATTTCACTTCAATAATCAATGGACTCTTGCCCTTTACTTCTTTCCAAGCTTTAGAATTTCAACACGGTGTTGATAATTTCTTCTTCTTCTTCTTGTACATTATTAATATTTTAATTGCATTCATGTGGGAAGCTTACGACTTTGACGTTCCATAGACAGCTTCAATCATAGATATATTCAAAACAAACATACAAACAAAAACTTTTAAATTGATTCCAATTAATTAATCAAATGGAATATGGGTGTTCTATTGTTTACCCCCTTTCTTCATACATGCCTATTCCATCATCTCTACTCTTCACTTTTTCTCTTTTACTCTATCTCTCTCTTGTTGTTTGTAATATCTATGTTGAATGATTATATGTGTACGGCTATGACCCTTCCCTCTCCTTTATAGATACGTATATATGACTTCTAAGGATATAATACATACCCTATTATTTATCATTAGTTGTAATTATTGTAGTTAATTTGTTGGTGAGTTGCAAATATTTATCCTATATAAAATATTGAACACGTACTTTTTAGACACAGGAAAAGAAATTTTTCGTGGTGGTGCTGAAACAAAATTTTGAAACACCATGATTTCTATTCCATAGCGTTTATTCATTCTCTCAACTATCATCCAATTAAGAGAGCTCATACAATGAGTCAACATCAACATTCACATACACAACCTCCCGCCGCCAATTCTCAAGGTGCTGGAGCAGCTGGAGATTTTCAGGTGCAGACTTCAAATCAACGTTCACCAGCAGCTATCAACATTGCCAGTTACTTATATCAAAATTCAATTTTGAAGCAGAGAGGAGGGTTGTTCGACAATGAGAGAGATATGGAATTCTTCAGGTATAAACGTTTGGTGCGTGCCTTGTTGAGTGATGATTATAAAACCAAACAATCCAACCCCAAGAATGGATTGATTCCAATCAATGATTCCACCGATGCACAAAAGGTATTAGTCTTACTTATCCAGAATCAAGCTATATTACCTGTACAAAAATTGCATTATGACGAGGTCAAGGCCAGACGAGGTTGGAAACCAAATAAAACCAAACCAACCTTGGTTAGATCCGAAAAGGCATTTGTTGATCCCGATGCTTATTATGGTTGGTTATACGTGAAACCAAACCCATACATTGTGTTATATAGTATCTTGGCAATAGTCGCTATCTTTGGGATTATATTATTCCCCTTATGGCCCAATTATATGAAGAGAGGTGTATGGTACTTATCCATGGGGGCCTTGGGATTGATTGGATTATTCTTTGTGATTGCCATTGTCAGATTAATATTATATGTCATTTCATTAGCGGTTACTCCTAAACCGTTCTGGTTGTTTCCTAATTTGTTTGAAGATTGTGGAGTCATTGAAAGTTTCCAACCCGTATATGGATGGGAAGAACCAAAGAAGAAGAAGAAGTCGAAAAAGTCAACCAATCTGGTTGAAGCTGAAACTAAATCTGCACCTTCAGCTACTACTACTAGTTCAGAAGTTAGTAACGGTACTGTTGAAAAACGTAGAGTTGTATTAGAAGAAATCAAAGAGTAATTGTTCTACATATAAAGACTAGACTAAACTACAATGTAAATAAATATATTCATTCAATTACCTTTATAGTAATAAAAATTTATCTGCGTAATTAAGCGCGTTAAAAAAGAGGGTCATTTGCAAAATCAAAATTTATAACTACCTTAGGGGAAGAATAATCATCTTTTAATAATAAGGAGAATAGATTTAATTAAGTCAAAGATGGTGCTTATAAACGATCTATCATTCAATCAGGATTACTCCTGTGTGTCACTAGCCACTTCCGAATATCATAAGATCTTTAATTGTGAACCTTTTGGAGAGTTTTATTCTTCAAATAATGGGGGCACCAAACGGTCACTTTCTGTTTCAATAGAAGAGGAAGAAGGGAATGTTACTAGTAATACTTCCAAGAATAATAATAATAATAATGATAATGATAACAATGTGCTTCATTTGGATGCAAGTCTTAGTGATCCTAATATTGGTGAAGGATCAGGGTATCCTACAGCATGTCTCAAGATGTTATTCTCCACTTCATTAACTATAATTATCCCACAATCCAATAATAAATTAGGGAATAGATTATTGAAGATTTATAATCTAAAGCAGAATCTTAAGATTTGTGAATTGAGTTTTCCCTCTAATATCATAGATATTAAATTAAATCGAAAGAGATTACTAGTATTTTTGGAGATTGGTCAAATTTACTTGTATGACTTAAGTTGTGTTCGACTTATCAAAATCCTTGAAATAAATCCCTATTTGAACCAAGAGACTACTATAACTACAGAACTAATAGGAGATTTAAGTTCTAACGATTCACAGTCTTATCTTATATTACCAATCTCAGTCATCAATGATCAAACTGATTTGTTTAATAAAGAGCCACTTTCAAACTCTAATTCATCGCCATCAAGAGGAAATTCTCAACCTTCAACACCATTACTAAAACCGAGTGATTCTACTATAATCAATGATAAGTTAGATTCATTGATTGTCTATACTTCCAAAGGCAATCATCTTCATAAGAAATATAATATCACCTTGGAAGATTTACAAAATGATAGTCAAGGATGGGTTGTGGTTTATGATACTCTTGAACTAAAACCAAAGTTGATATTCAAGGCTCATAATTCATCAATTGGAAAAATTATAATCTCAAATGATAAAATAGCCACTGCTTCAGTTAAGGGGACAATAATAAGAGTATTCACGATTCAAGAAGATAATAATAATAATAACGATAGACTCAAGATATCTCAAGTTTTAAGTTTAAGAAGAGGACATAATTTAGCCAAGATTACAACATTAAGTTTCAATTCGGATAATCGAATCTTGGGTTGTGCATCTGAAAGTAACACTATTCATTTTTTCAAATTGGACGATTCAGATGAGGCTCATAGCAGTAACAACAATAATAATGATAATGTCGATGATGGCACCCTTGATCAAGATGATAGCGACAACGAGGGAGGCGTGGTTGGAGATAGAGGTGATGATAACGAAGACGGGGAGTCAAGTAGATCATCAGAGGATTTGAACGAAAACCTAGCCAATTTACTATTATCAAAACCTCAGGGCAATAAGCATAATAACAACAACAGCAATAATAATAATAACCAAACCCCTCTAGTGGCGGGCAATGAGACGCCAATCAGAAACCAATCATACTTCAGTTTTGCTACGCTTAAACAAACCAAGAAATTAATTAACAATCAATACACGAAATCAATAATTAAGAAGTTACCCTACAAAGAGTATCTTGATAACTTGATTTGGGAACCACCAAGACGTTCATTCGCATATATTAAACTACCTGAGTATACTCCACCTCCACATCAACGCCATAATCCAAATCATGGTGATTCCAAAGATCAACCACGTATTCACGAAGTTAAGAATAAAGTAGAGATTGGATTCAATAGTCTGTTGATTCTTTTGGCAAGCTATCAAACTGGGATCTTTTATCAGTACCAGTTGCCTAATTATCAGAAACTCCACCACCACCATTATCAACATCATAAAAACAACCAGCTTAATGATAAAAGAGTCGAAGAGCACGACGAGGAAAAGAGAGAAGAATGTTATTTAATTAATCAGTATAATATGATTTAGAAATATATAGGATATAAGTATATTTGTTAGTTGTTAACAATAAAAAATGGGTTTGTAAATTAAAGGTACATACGTGCGCGTTTAAAATATTTTATTCTTACTGCAAATTATTGAAAAGTCTTTCATCCTATTTTTTATTCAATTTCATATCTAGCAATGAAGCTAATTGATATTATTAATCTTAAAGATGCAAAAGGCTGCTTTATGAATAAAGACAATGACATAAAGCCGTTTGAAATCAGCAACGAAGGAATGGAAAAATATACCCATTTGAAGCAACAATTGGAAATTTATTTACAAAATCCAAATGTGAAGGAGATTGAAAGTCTACTTCGGAAGCATGACCTCCTGAGACGAGTTACAGATGTACATTGCTTCTCTTACGCCTTTACAATTTCCACTTAATATCCAAATTCGAAATGGAAACTACTAAAGATTTAATTGAAGAGATCGAAGTATTCTACAGAAACATTTTATCACAAACCCATCTTTTCCCAACCTTTTCTTATGCTTTGAAAAGGTTTTTCCTTTCATACTTCTGTTTCACCACCATGCTAAGTGTTAGAGCTCCGGTGGTCAACATTGATGAATTTAATACTGAGAAAATTAGTGAAGACGGTTCTACAATATCCGAGGAAGAGCTAACAGCTAGAGGATGTTTTCCCCCAAGTGAACAGGAGTATGACTCAAATCAGAAAGGAAAAATTTTAGAATTTGACATGGAACAGTTGCCTGATGTTAAATTCACGAAGGCACAAATCAGGAGGATTTGTTCAATGAGGTGGGATTTTGAGTTTGAATTTCCAGACTATCTGGTATAAGAACTCTGAAGTGGGATACAAGAAAACATTGTTAAGGTACCTTTATATTTGATAAGAGAACTTTTTAAGAAAGAGGCGAGAATACGTTACGATCACATAATAGAAAGGATTATCAATGCTGAAGAAGTCTTCATCAGACCAGACATTTCTGTAAAATTCAGCGATTACAAGATTCCTTTTGAAGTTGAACGTCCAAGTATCTCCACACATTATTCTGAGTTTGTCAATTCAAAGGACACTAGTGCAAAAGCTGCTAACTTTATTGAGCCATTTTCCCAATGTTTAAGAGAGGCCCTTTTATGTGAGTCGCCTTTTGTATTCTTAAGTGACTATAATGATCTTATTTTAATTGATCTTGAAAATTATGAGGTAGAGGAGCAGTTTGCTGGAGAAAATTATTGCAAGATTTTGAGGAAAATCCACTGTTCAATGAATCGGTTCAAAGAGGATGATACCAATTCATTGGCTACAAAAGTGTTTGTCTTTTACTTTTTCATGCAAAAGAGAAAGAAGGAAGAGATGTTTAGTCTGACTATGGAAAGATTTGCAGAAGATTGAGTAATTGACGGAGCTACGCAAGATCTCCTTGTAGAGAGGTTCTACAAAGCTGTTGTCAGTTTCAATTTGATCTTGGCGGAAAGTGATCTTAACTGCACAATAGCAAGTAACACTTTATTGAGAATGAATGCATCAACAGATAGCAGTTCCTTTCAAGGCAGATTACCCCACAGTTATTTTGAGATTGCGAAACGATTACAAGAGCTGGATAAATGGTTTGTATTTTCAAGACAGGACTTTCAGTCAGAATTGGAGGTTGAATCAATCATCAAAGGTGCCAGAATCAATTCCAGTACTACTATCTCATTCTCTGTGAAAGAAAAGGTCGGAGACAAACGGAAATTGTTTTTGAAGGTGTTTGACTCAATCCGCTCTTCCATATTCCGGGACAAGAAAAGTATCACCGAAGGTTCATACAAGCGTTGTTTCAAGGCATTTTCCAGAGAAGTATTTTGCTATCTCAGGCTACAAAGTCTTGAACGAGGTATTCCAAAACTACATAAATTTGGATTCCTTAATAATTCAGATATCAATCATTATATAAAACTTTTAGAGGTTCCCAAAGCGAGGGAATGTGGATTTTACATCCTTATGGAGAAGATTGATGAGTTAACAGTCTACAACCACAGATGCGAGAATATTGACGAACTTTTCAATAAGGCTAAAATACTTCTTGAACAAATAAACTCAATGGGAGTTTTTCATAAGGATTTACACAGCGATAACATATTTGTGACTGATGACACACAAGATCCAATTATTGTTGGCTTTGGTCTGCTGGAGGTTGATGAAAGCTTGAAGCTTTCGGAAGAAGAAGACGATGTTGATAACGACGATGATGGTGACGATAACGGGGATCACCCTCCGACTAACTCATTTAATGTAAAGAAAATCAGCAATAAGGAACGGAAATTACTACATGAAAATGATCTAATAGCGTTGTTTAAATGCTTTGATAAAGAATTCGAAGTTCCAGAAGAAATTGAAAAAGTCGTAACGCAGTAGTACAGAGTTCAAGGAATATTCATTTTATGTTTACCGGTAATTGATTATAGTTGGCCATTAGTGATCTATACATTTAAATGATTGAATGCTTGTGCATATAAAGACTATCTATCTTACATCTTGGACTTGTAGACTTATAATTAATTAATGGCTGCAAATATAAAATATATACAGACACCATCCATACCGCAATACTTTTCATATTTGCAGGTAATTTTGTCACGCTCAAATTGGACAGAAAATTTTTCCCGTGGAAAAGGGAAAAGGGAACCACCAAAACTCTACGGATTTCAATAATAGGTCCCCACTTTATGAGATTGTAGCAAACCTTATAAAACCATCTTTCAATTCCATAAATTAATACCCGGTCAGTTGTTTACTTGTTCTTTCTGTAATGCTAAGGTCTAATATCACTCCTTATATACTAGCCAAAAGATCATTACTTTGTCAGACTACTACTACTATTGCCAATAGAATGGTCTCATCATCATCATCATCAAGCTCCACCGAAGTCAACGCAAATGCCACGGTAGGAACTAGTGCTCCAGCCCCTCCAGCTGAAGATGTTGTTTTATTTCACAACAAGAACGCTGCCAGAATCATTACTTTGAATAGAACTAGGAAATTGAACTCATTGAACACTGAAATGGTCAATTTGATTACACCACGTTTGATTGAATATTCCAAATCGACATCCAATAACGTTATTATTTTAACTTCCAATTCTCCAAAGGCATTATGTGCTGGTGGAGATGTTGCTGAATGTGCCAGTCAAATCCTCAAGGGTAACCCAAAATATGCTAGTGATTTCTTTCAACAAGAATATAACTTGAACTATCTTATTTCAACTTACCCAAAACCTTATATTTCCTTAATGGATGGAATCACTATGGGTGGTGGTGTTGGTTTATCAGTTCATGCTCCATTTAGAATTGTCACTGAAAAGACTAAATTGGCCATGCCTGAAATGGATATTGGTTTCTTCCCTGATGTAGGTACCACTTTTTTCTTACCCAGATTAAATGATAAATTAGGTTATTATTATGCTTTGACTGGTGAGATCTTATCAGGATTAGATGCTTATTTCGCTGGGTTTGCTACTCATTATGTTCATTCTGAAAAATTGCCTCATTTAATTAATAGATTATCGAATTTACAACCTCCATTAGTTAATGATATTCAAACTGTCACAGGTGAAGTTTTAGCCAATCAAAATGAATATTATGCTCAAGTCAACCAAGCCATTGAAGAATTTACCGAAAATAAATTACCTGAAGATTATAAATCCCCTCTTTCCCTTGAAGCCCGTCAAATCATCAAGAATGCATTTTCTCAACCTTCAATCAAAGAAGTTTTGAAGTTTTTAGAACAACAACAAGATGAGTTTTCAGCCCAATTGTTAAAAAAATTACTCACCAAGCCATTAAGTTCTCTTAATGTAGCCTTTGAATTATTGAATAGAGGTGCCAAGAATACCATTAAGAAGCAATTAGAACAAGAGTTAATTGCTGCTACTAATATCATGAATATCGAAGTTAAGGAGAATGATTTTGTTACCGGTGTTTCTCATAAGTTGATAAATAAAGTGAAAACTCCTGCCTATCCATTCTGGAATAATCCAAAGGTTAATAGTCAATTTGTGGAAGAATTATTAAAACCATCCATCAAGACCTCGACTGGGTTATCGAATCCATTGATAAAGACTTTCTTCAATGTTGATTATCTCAATTATCCTTATCAAATGGGATTACCTACCAATAAGGAAGTATCTGAGTATATCACTGGTAATGACGGTTCAGGAAGATCTTATTTACCCACTCCAAACGAAGTAGTCAAGCATTTTGCCAAGACTACCAATAACAAGTTTGGAGTAGAATATAAAGTAAACCAAATTTTGGAATTTCATGGCGAAGCTTCTAAATATGATGATAAATATGTTTCTTGGAGAGATTAAAATCGAAGAATCCAAATCTAATAGGGGTTCTTTTTTTGTAAATAGAATTCATAAATCTTGTTCTTAGAAACAATTTAAAAATACATTTTTATTTATGGCTCTTTTTAATATAATACAAAATATAATATAAGAAAGTGGGGGGGGGGGTCACTAGTTTAAATCTATCTACTCCTCTATTTGAATTTTTCAGCAATTAAATCTTCACCCAACTCTTCATAATCAGCCTTGGTGACAAACCAATTGTCCAATGCAATCTTCACACTATTCGATTCAATGCCATCCTCATTATTAGAATCATCATTCAACATATTTCCCAAATTGCATGCTCCCAACCAACTTCCAAATTGTCTGTCCCAAACTTCATTAGTTGAATCAGCAGTGGCACTATGTCTTATTCCACTGACACTATATATGAACGCATACCCAGGATAGTATTGTTTAATTGATTCTCGAAGATCATTTATGATTTGTTCTGGTAATCCATTAAAATTAGATGTACCACCAGTTATTAAGATGTTTCCCAATAAATCTTTAAAAATCTCGGTGAACTTTGCAAATTTATTATGGGATGGAGTGGAGTCATTTGATGTGGGTAATAAAGTTTGTTCCAAATTCCTTAACGTAAAGAGTATAAGATTAACAATACCATTTGTATGAGGTTTGTCGACTGTTGGATCTGGAATGGAAATATTTGGTAATTTATTGGCCACTGGATTGGATAAGTTCGTTAAGAAGTTGGGTGTATCTTCAACGCTAATATGTGAATTATCATGTAATTGGAAATGCTTTAATTGATAATTTAAGGATAAATTTTTGTATTCTTGTAAGATATTATGACTAATATAGTAATGTTTAAATGATTCACTGGCAGTGGCAAACTTAGATGGTAATAAGTTTTCTATGGCTGTCTTAGTTTGTAAATAATTTAATACATGTAAATTGACAAAATCACCAGCATATTTGGAATGAAAGGATGATTTATTTTGAATTATACCATCCAAGATTGGAGTAACACTAGCAATAGATGAACCAAGATCGACTACTATACCAGTCGATTTCCCAGCACGATATAATTGAGATAAGGGAGACTTGACAAGTGAAAATATTGGTACCTCAAAGTTTTCAAAGGCTATTTGACTTGTTGTTAATCTGTTTTTTGACGTGTTCCATGATTGTTCTGTCATGACCAACGGATATTCTTTTGAATCAATTGATGAATTGTTATCAATATTATTATACACATATTCCCAGTTCTTCACGATATGGTCAAAATCATAGACCAACCCATTGTCCAATAAGGTCATGACTTCATTTTCGGGGTGTTGATTGATTTCTTCATCTCCAATAACTATGGAACTACCATTTGCTTCACTGCTGGAGCTTACTGAATAGTTCGTATTGAACACTAACGATGGTAAATCTTCCAGGGCAAAACCGGCCTTGGTAGTGTACGACCCATTGTCTATCACCACAGCAGGGGATGTATAAGCCATAATGATTCTTGTCTTTGTCCTTGTTATGTCAAGTCACTACAGTTGTTTCGTTGTTGTTGATAATTACTCAAGCGTTGAAAAAAAACATGTTACCAAAATTCGAAATGTCGCATTGAGACATTTCTCTATCTATTTCCAAAATGGGTGTAAAATGTGTTTGTCAAGAAAGTGGCACATATATACCCATATGAAAAGGTTATTGTACATTTAAATATCCTTATTTTGAAATTGAAATGTCTTTCATATTTAGCTTTGACATCTGACAATGAAGCTTGGTGATATATTAATTTAAATTGCAAATGTTAAGTCACAACATCCATACCGCAACAATTTACTGTAAAATGTAGTGTGAGGGACATTTTCTCGCTTTTAAGTGTCTAGGCCCACTGTAAAATGATTAATGCAAATGAGTATATAAAGAGTAGACATCCAACAGAAAGCTATACCAGTTTGTTCTAAGTTGGCTATAAGAATATCAATAATAACAAAGATGCTAAGAAGAACAATAACAAAGCAAAGCACTTTGAACCAGTTTAAGAGGTTTCTTCAAACTGTTCCAGTATCCACCTCATCTGTGCCACCTCATTTCCAAACTACTGTGTTAAAGAATGGTTTAACAGTGGCAAGTGAGATTATGCCCGGTACAAGAACTGCTACAGTTGGAGTGTGGATTAACGCAGGGTCAAGGGCTGATAATCCTAAGAATAGTGGAACTGCACACTTTTTGGAGCATTTGGCTTTTAAAGGTACCAATAGAAGAAGTCAAGCCAATTTGGAATTAGAAATTGAAAATTTGGGGTCTCAAATAAATGCCTATACATCCCGGGAAAACACGGTTTATTATACTAAATGTCTTGAACAAGATATAGATCAAAATATAGATATCTTGAGTGACTTGTTAACTAAATCAAAATTGGAAGTTCGTGCCATAGAAAATGAAAGACATGTCATATTACAAGAAAGTGATGAAGTAGATAAAATGTTGGATGAAGTTGTATTTGACCATTTACATGCTGTGGCCTATAAGAATCAAGATCTTGGTAGAACAATTTTGGGGCCAAGAGAATTAATAAAGACAATCAATAGAAATGATTTGGTGAACTATATAACTACCAACTATAAAGGTGATAGAATGGCTTTAATTGGAGTGGGAAGCATAGACCATAACGAATTAGTTGAAAAGGCAGGAAAGTATTTTGGTAATATTGAGAAATCAGAAGTTCCATTCAAACAAAATGGAGGTGATTTACCTATATTTTATGGAGATGAAATTAGAATCCAAGATGATTCCTTACCAACTACTCATTGTGCTTTGGCCGTGGAAGGTGTAAGCTGGTCAGCTCCAGACTTCTTCACTGCATCAGTCGCTAACGGTATAATTGGAACTTGGGATAGATCTATTGGAATTGGATCCAATTCACCTTCTCCTTTGGCAGTAACTGCTGCTACTGGAGGCCCAAATAGTACTGCAATTGCCAATAATTACATGGCTTATACAACTTCTTATGCTGACACTGGTTTAATGGGTGTTTATTTTTCAGCTGATAAGGATGCCGACTTGAAATTATTTATAGATGCTGTTTTACAAGAATGGGCAAGGTTAAAATCTGGGAATATAACAGAGGAAGAAGTTGAAAGATCTAAAGCACAATTGAAGGCCTCATTGGTCTTGGCCCTAGACGATTCCACTTCAATCGCCGAAGATATAGGTAGACAATTAGTGAATACTGGGTTCAGATTAACTCCAGAAGAAGTCTTTGAAAGAGTGGAGTCCATTACCAAACAAGACGTTGTTAATTGGGCCAATTATAGATTAAAAGATAAACCAATAGCAGTTTCTGCCGTTGGAAATGTTAAGAACTTACCATCTCACGATTATATTTCGAAAGGTATGTCATTATAATTTTATATTGCTTATCATTAGGAAACAGAAACTAAAAAACTGTATTTTGTATATAGATTACATATAGATATTATTTACCACGGGCCCACATTATTTGTATATATTAATATTACGTTTTGTCGATAATATCAACCGCCGTAGATACATTCTCCGAATTGTCGTCATCATTGATTTCCTGTTCAACAGTACCTTCTTTGATTAATACAGATTCACGAGGAACCCTCTTCATGACTTCAGCTGGTCTGAAAAGTTTACCAATATTATCGATCCATCTACTTCTCTTTTCTAGCAATGCCCTTAAACCATTATTGGCAGCTTGTTGCTGTGGAGTCGATGTGTCAACCTTCTTCTTTTTACTTTTACCCTTAAGTCTCTTAGTATAAGCTTGATCAACCTGCTTATCCAAGTCTTCTAATATAGTACAGAATTCCTGATATGCTATTTGTTCTTCCACTATTGGTATCAACTTCTTCCTATTGGCCTTGTTTCTGCTTACAACCTCTCTTAATTCTCGTTGCAACAGTCTTATTTCCGCACACACTTCATCATCTTCCTTGTTTTTTATCCAATCATCATTATCTATTATACTAGAACTTGACTTTTTTAACCTGCCGTTACCGTTTTGTTTCAATTTTAATTTTAAGTCTTCATCTGAAACTGGCAAATTCATAAAGATACCAATATACTTAAGTTCTCGCTTTAAACGATCTTCAATGGTATTAAAATCATTGATATCACTCGTTAATCTATAGTCTTCACCACTATCTAATTGAGTCGCAACAGCTTCTTCATCACCGACATTCCCTTCGTCGTCGCTTTTATGCCCATTATAGATTTTCCCAATGGCTTCACTATCGTCATCATCGTCGTCATTATTAGTCTCATGAGTACTTAAAATAGCAGATAGTAATCTACTTGACAATGGACCACAACTAATGTCTTCAGTATATAACGTGTCATCATTTAAACTATCAACAGTACCCTTGGCTTTGTATGAATCGATTTGTGATTGTTGGTAAGCTGGTGAATTCAATTTCGAGCTTAAAGTAGCGTCTTCCTCAACCCAAGCATCTGCGTAAAACTTTCCCAACTTTGGTATTATAAATGGAGTAACTTCGGGATCATAATTTGTTTTCTCCATACCAGGTTGAATAATATATCTTTCCTTCAAAAAATCAACATCTTCACTCAGAAAAGCTCTGAAATAAGATTCTATATAAGATTGGTAAGTTGTGAATTGTACTTGGTTAGTAGGTGGTTTATTTTTCGAAAAGTCAATATTTGGAATAGTGCCCGGCAACAAATCTAATAAATCGTTTTCAGGATATGATGCAACGGCATACTTTTTCTTGAGATATTCCTTTCCATGAGTTTCCAACCCATTATTATCTTCTGACCACAACCCTAATTCAGCTATGGCTTCTGCTGGTAAGGTTTGAGAAGTGACAAATTCAGAATGTGGGTTTTTCAACCTCGTATCACTACTTGGAGTAAATGAGCCTGATTGAACCGGTGGAACTGGATCATCTTTAGAGTTGAGTCTCTCTTTGGAGTCAGTAGTCTCATTACCTTCTTCAGAAATTTTCCTTTTCTTATTGGTACTAGAATCTTCAACTCCTGCGTTCTCTTCATCACCTTCTTCCACGACACGCTTCTTATCTTCTCTAACGTCTTCATCTTGCTCTCCTCCATCCACGTCTTCGTTTTCGTTCTCTTCTTTATTTGTCACCTGTTTAATTTTGAGTAATACTGAATCATCGGTCAGTTCCACATCATTTAATTCTCGATTTAAATTACTTAACAATTTGCTTAAATTTGTCAACGTATTCACATTCGGTATGCTCCTCAACGAATCTCCATCAAGTAACCCCACAGAAGCATCATAAGTCAATTTCAATTCCTCTATGATATCATCCAAGGTTGTTGATGCAGAATGAGTCTCACTTGTCATAATTCCTCGCTGTTAAATGTTATATTTTATGAAGCGATGACCAGTTTAATATTTTCCACATAAATTGCTCGTTATGGAATATAACCGACTTTGTTATGTTCAATTTATGATGGCAAGTGATTGATTGGTGGTACTTTGATTCTATAATTTGCTAATAATTCAGTTTTTGATGGCTAAATTTGTTATTTTGATTCCTGGGCCCTCGAAAAAAAAAGTTGTTCGAAAAAGTTGCAACATCCTCGCAGCAGTACATAAAGAGTTCTGATAAGAAGTACTATAACGTCCATTAGACTAAATAGAATTTATATACAAGTTTTACAAAATATGACTCTGAAAGTCAAATCTATGGACTAATGGTTGAAAGATATCGTTCATCCTTTTTATCTTTGACAATTTCAACTAATCTGTTGACGACTTTATGTTGGTTTATTGGAGCATCCTGGGGTCTTTTCCAAGCTTCTGGAAATTCGGGAGCGGGTTTTCTATGTAATTGCTTCATATGACGTTTGTCTAATGGTATATCGGTGAAATCATTATTCTTGGATTCCACAATCAATTTGTTTAAAATATCTACCACGGATCTGGCATTTTGAATTGCTTCTGGAAATTGATCACTTTTCAATGTGAATACATTCGTATCGTGGTTAAACTTGTTACCAGCTAAAGTTTTGAAATTATGTTCCAGGTCAGCACCTAATTGTAAATTGGACAAATTAACTTGTAACTTAACTGACCTATTGAATTTACTCGAGCTTGCATCACTAAAATCAGATTGATAAGTTAATTTGATAGGATTTTCAAGGACGGTTGGAGCAGTATATGGTTTGCGGAATTTTGCTAATAATGGTATTTCATATGCAGCGACTCTAGTTAATTGCTCTATTCTTCTCTTTTCATGAGGACTGGCACCTTCGTCTATGACGTACGTATTACTTTTCTTTGGTGGTAATCCTTTCAATTTCAGCGAAGTGTTATTCATGAATCTTTCCTTAAAATTATCTATTTCATATGTATAATCCAATGTTGGCTTACCCTTCACCAAAGAAGTTATAGTCGAAAGAATGGCATTTCTTTCTTCATCACTAGGATTATATTTCTCTCCCATACTGTCTTTTCTTAAGTTATGCAACTCAAAAATTTGATCAGCTGGTAAACCTTTCCAAGCATGAGGATTAAGATATAAAGGAGTTTCTCTGGATGACTGTTGTGAACTACAACGAATACTTTGGAGTGCTCTTACGGCACTACCAGTGCTTCTGGCTATCTTCATGTTGTTTGTTCGTTGGTACATAAGAATGCTTTCATTCGAATATCTTTAAAACTATCAACTGTTAAAGCAGTCGGTCAAATTTTTTTTCATATAATATCTGCCCAAAGTACACGACAAATTTGAGTCACGTGCAAAATCATATAAGAGAGTTCTATTAAAATAAACTAGTTAATTTCACGTTTTACATGTCCTGCACCTGTTTCTTTCTTTATAGGCGATGGAAGTGGAATAGGTTCCTCCTTTTTAACCTTTTTGACAACCTTTTCATCGTCTTCGTCGTCTTTAATCTTCCTTTTGCTAGGTGAAAAGAATGCCGTAATGGATTTCTGAGCTTTCTTCCCTCTTTTAATTAAATTAACTCCTTTATTAGCTGGATTTCCCACATCACGAGAGACTTCATATCCCTCAATGTTGACGTAAGCTTTGTTTTTTACCGTATCTAGAACGTCATGAATCATAGAGTCCAGCCATGATTTATTAGGGTCTAGCCAGTCATACCATTGCTTCGAGCCAGCAACCAAAAAGATAGGCTTTCTGTCATGTAACCAAGATATATCTAGACCATCACTTGTTAAAGCGGGTCCCGTTATTATAGTGAAAGATGATAGGTATTCCCCCTTTACATTAAAATTATCCTTGTAATTGGTATTATGTGAATAAAATCCTGCCAAATAAATAAGTGATTCAGCTGTGGAGTGAACGTAATAGGGTACCTTATCACTTTTTGACTTTAACCATTCGAAATATCCCTCAATGGGTATAACACATCTATTCTTCTTGCAACTATTCCAGACACCTTGAGATTGCTCGAGAGACTCCTTCCTGCAATTGAAGTACCGGGCTCCAGTTTTCTGTAGTTCTTTCGAGTATTTTGGTCCCTTCTCACCATTTCTTGTTGTCGGTTCAGGATCAACCGGCTTTGACCAAAATGGGATTAACCCAAACTTCGAGGATTCCACAACATATTTATAATCAGCCGTTGATGTTTTTACCATATAAATCATAAGGGCTGAGTTGGTTGGAGCGACATTATAACTGCCAGTCCACATGTTAACTCTGGACACGTCAAACTGAATCCTTTGAATCAGGTCTTCGGACCCTCTAACCGTACCTTCATAAACACCATTTGGTGAATCTGTAAATCCACTTCCACGCGTGTTGTCACCATGGAGATATACAGTATTGTTAAATTCGGCGGGTAGGTCATCCAAGTTGACACCCAATGCAAACCTGCCGCACATGATATATCTTATGGTACGTGTTGTGTTGTGTCGTTGCTAAAGAAAGTAATACTAAGATTTAAATAATTGTGTTATAAAGTTACTATACATTTTTTATGAAGTTATCGCACTTATCGTAAATGGGTTTACATGGAGAATTATTGCAAAAAAAAAACATAATTATTGTTTAATTATTATCTTTGAACAGTAGTACATTACCGTCTGCTTCTACGCCTCCACCATAATACTCCGGCTGAGAATCAGGGCCCAAGAATTCGTCGTAAGACTTTTCGAAATTGTTAGTGCTTTCTGGATCATCTGAGTATTCATCTATTTCATCACCATCAAAATATGCCGGCTGGTCTTCCTTACTTAGGAATTCATCGTACGCATGCACTGAAGTCGAGTAGTCCATGTTAGAAACTTGTTGTTTGGATTTATTCTTCATTGATTTTAAGTATTCGTCCTTTAACAATTTTCTTTTAAATTTCTTAAAGTCCTCATAATCCTTGACTCTCTTCTCAGCTTTTGCATGATCTTCAGCAGAGACATCTTCATCAACAATAGCACCTAAATGGGTAGGCTCCAAGAACTTGTATTCATCCATACCTTCAGGAAAATAACGCTGATTGGCCTCACCATGTTTGAAGTTCGGATTATACTTGTAGGATTTACCATAACCCAAATCTTTCATTAAATTGGTTGGTGCATTACGCAAATGGAGTGGTATGGGCAAGTTTGTAATATCAGGTTCTTCCCTTAATAATTGCTGTGCCGTACGTAATGCACGATAAGATTTTGTTGATTTCGGAGCCCTAGCCATTTTCATGGCACAATGAGCTAAAATTATTTCTCCTTCTGGCATTCCAACAAACTCAATAGCTTCTTTGGCAGCAATGGCAAACGGTAGACATGAACTATCTCTGAGACCTATATCTTCACTAGCCATGACGATCATTCTTCTTACTATGAACATGGGATCTTCACCACCACTCAACATTTTCACAAGATAAAACATGGCAGCATCAGCATTCGAACCTCTAACAGATTTATGAAATGCACTGATAGTATCATAATGATTTTCACCTTGCTTGTCATACATATTATGAAAGTTTCTGGTCTTGAGGAGTGGCTTCAACATATCTGCCGATACTTGAATGACTCCCAATTTCCGTTCTTCATTATTAATCGAGAAATTACTAGTGGATAAGAATGCATTAATGGATTCTAAAATATTAAGAGCGACTCTCGAATCACCCATTGATAGTTCAGCAATATATTCAAACGAATCTTTCTTAAGTGATATGAAATGTAGATCATAAAGATACTTACGGAGTTTATTGATCTGATATAACGCCCTCCCCAAGATTTTAATAATTGCAGATGAATCTAAAGGGTCCATAACAAACGTATGCATTCTAGATAGTAATGCATTGTTTATAATAAATGATGGATTTTCAGTAGTAGCCCCAATAACAGTAACGACCCCCTTTTCCACAACTGGCAATAATAAATCCTGGACTGCCTTATTGAATCGATGGATTTCATCCAAAAAGAGAATTGTTTTCCTTCCCGTTAGTCCCTTTTCATTCTCAGCGTGTTGAAAGACTTCTTTTAATTTTTTTGTATTACTATCTGCCCCTGATAATTCAACAAATTTGCAGCTTGTTTCATGAGCAATTATTCTTGCCAATGATGTTTTGCCCACACCAGGAACACCCCAAAGTATGAATGATGGGATACTATCCGCATTAATGATGTTTCGGAGTAAACCGTTCTTGCCTAATAATTTCTCCTGCCCAAAGAAATCATCGAGTGATTTTGGTCGTAATCGTTGCGCTAGGGGAATACTTGCTTCTCTTTTCAATTTGGCAATTTCTTGCGCCTTTGTAAGTATTGCGGATTGTCTTTGAACTGGAGGCTGCGGTAGTGTTGTTGTTGTCTCGGTGTTAGTGGTGATGTCAACCTCTATGGGTTCGTCTTGTATTTGAGTTTGAGTATCTGATTCTAGTTGTAATGGTATTTCCTTAATCAATTGCTCCAAAGACGCCTCTAGCGTAGAGTTTTCACCCGTGGCTTTCCTTTTCAACTCCGCCTGGATCTTCATCTCTTCAATTAATATTTTGGTTAATGTAGGAGTACTCTTCTGTAGTTTCTCTAGCCGTTTCTTTTTATTACTAGAATCCTTTATGAGACCAAGAGCAGAAAACACATTCTCAGCCTTTTTCTTCTTACCGTCGTCTATAATTATCACTTCTTCCTTCTCTAAATCCCCTTGTTCATTATCCTCTTCTTCCAATTGTGCTTCCCTTAGTTCATGGGGTTCTGCAGAGTTTACCACTGGATTCGATGATTGTGAATCATGTTGGGTAGTTTCTTGATTATCCAAACATGAGTTAACATGTCTTTCAAGCAAGACTTTTGAAAACAGTCTGGAACATATAGGACATATAGCCGTAGAAGATAGCGGACCTGGATCAGTCATAGCATACTATTTGTGGGATGATGATGGATGATGATGGTAGTAGTTTGAGAAAGATTAGATCAAGTTTACTACGCGTATAGTTAAAATCTGAAGAGTTGAAAAAGCAGAAAAATAAAATTTACCATTTTACTAAAAGGCAAACAACTTACTTATCATATCCCCTTTTATATCTCAATATAACCATAACGACCATGGCATCCAGGCTAGAGTCCAGTACCTTGATGAGTAAATCCAATACGGAGTCGGATTCAGATACTGCCACCAATGGTAAACGAAGGAAACAAAGTCCGCCCGTACAGCAGCCCAAGAAGATAAAGTCAGAAGACCAAACACCCACAGTACGCTATGCATACAGTACCACGCCCGAGGGTCACCAAGCTGATAAAGATGCCATCACCAACGATGGGGCAGATGAGGAGTCCTCGGAGGAGATTGCGAGACAGTACAAGAAATTTAAGAATGCGGCCAAGTTTGATCTTCACTCGGAGGAATTGTTCTGTACCTGTCGTAAACCAGACACAGGAGAGATGATGGTACAATGTGATGGGTGTGAAGAATGGTACCATTTCAAATGCATGGGGTTGAAACAGGAGAACTCCAATTTGATTGCCAAGTTCTACTGTAAGTTTTGTTCATGGCGAGAGATTGGCCGTACATTATGGAAGAGAAAGTGTCGAGTGTCTTGGTGCAAGGAACCAATCCAGCATGAATCCAAATATTGTACTGACGATCATGGAAGATTATTCATGCAGGAGTTATTAGTTGATCGTGTTGTGGCGTCTGAGAATGATTTGAACGCGTCCAAGGTGAAGAAATTGATGGAGAGGTCGGATTATAAGTATGAAGTATTAGTGAATTTAGGTTCGGAGTTCCCAGAACTACCCATAGTTAAGGCATATAAGCTCAATGAGGGGTCAAATATTGATGAATTCCCACTTGGGATCAAACAAGAACTCACTAACATAAGGCAGAAATCAAATACGACAACTGATTTGATAATCAAGTATGAAAATCAGGCAGAATATTTATTAGAGTATAAGGAAAAGAGTAAATTATTAAATGATAAGTTGCTTCGATCCATTTATCCTGATTTCAAAACGGAAGAATCAACTACGAAGAAGAAGAAACAATCCAAGAATAAGAAATTGGATATTTGCTTTTATGATAAGTCCTTGGACACAGAGACTACAACATCAATCCTTGATGAAATACTATCGAGTGAAGATACATTTGATTCATTCAGGGCGACTATAGAACAGAAATCAACCAACAGTCACAATGACGGTGATGGTGGTGATGCAGCTACTGAACATCATCAGCATGTTTCATCATGGTATAAAGATAAACTATGTATAAAGGATCGTCGTAAATGTCCTCGACACAATGGATGGTGGAATTTATTGAATGATGAAGTTTCAAAAAAGTTGATCCAATGTAATCAAACATTAGGTCGATTGGAAGATCAACAAGAAACCACCTTACGAAACTATAGTATTGAGATATATGAAAAGTAAATAGTTTTTTTTGTATTATATTCAATATCTTAATTATTTTTTCAATCCATTGATGGTGGCTACCACCCTTCTAGTATGCATATAATGTCTAAATTCTAACAAATAAATACCTTGCCAAGTACCAGTGGCCAATCTACCATTGGAGATGGGGATACTAAGACTGACACCGACAACTGAACTTTTGACATGTCCTGGCATATCATCTTCTCCTTCATCGGCATGGATGTAGAAATCACCTTCGGGAGCAACTCTATCCAAAGAATTCGTCAAATCAACCCTAACATCGGGATCACAATTTTCATTGAGGGAAAGAGCAGCACTTGTATGTTGTAAGAAAAGGTGTAAGATACCTACTTCATATTGTTTGAGTTGAGGAAGTTTAGCCAATATTTCATCTGTTATGAGGTAACTTCCCTTCTCTCTGGGGATCAATGAGAACTTTACCTGTTCCCATGTAGATGACATTCTGTGAAGAGGTGATAAGATGAATGAAGAGTTGGAATAAGATCTCTTTAACCAAACCTTTGCTGACTGGGTTTGGAAAATTGGCGGGGGACTGTATATAGCCCAAAATTGGATCCCAGATTTCATTATTAATGACCATTTGATGATTGATTGATTGATTGATTGAGATTTGAATCTTGAAGATTATATCATATCAGGAGGCAAGCCTTTAAGTAACAATCTAGGTATGATTATGGGGTACAATCTACAATAGTACTACAACTCAAAGTTTAATAAAAAATTCTAATCGTCATGAATTCATACGTTATATATTTGCATCACGAGATAGAAATAGATAAATAGATAAATAAATATAGACTAATAAATAGTAAAGTTAGTTAAGTTAAGTTAAGTTTAGTTAAGTTAATGAATAATTTAAATCAATTAAACAATTTTTAACAAACAAACAAGTAAACAAAGCAAACAAACTTATAATTTTGGTCTTGGGTCAATACTCTTGAAAACGGATTCAATAGCAGTAGCCTTCATCAAGTTACCCTTAACCTTCAATTTACCATTCATGAATAATTTTTGACCATTAGCTTTACCATTAGCCAATTTGTTGAAATCAGCATCAGATAAAATCAATTGAACATCAGATTTAGGAAGAGCACCTTCAACTTTCTTTAAAGTACCTTCTTTCTTCAAGTCCAAAACCCAAGATTGTTCCTTACCAGCCTTGTTCTTTAAAGTGAAAACAATAACAGCCTTAACACCAGAAATAGCCTTCTTTTTCAAGTCATCGTTGTCTAAACCATAGTATAATAATTCTAAAAGTTCAGAGGATTCAAATCCTTCAGCAGAGACAGACATTGTTTGATTAGTTGTTGTTGTTAAATATAAGTTTTGATAAGTAAAAGTAAAATTAGATAGACGGTTGGACTAGCTTGATTACTTTCGATGAATATAAGGAAGAAAGAGATATTGAAATTAGAAAATTGAATTAAATGGAAATTATGGTATTTAAATAGTTAAAATTGATATATTGTCTTGTGAATTGTTAAGGTGTAATTTTTGACTATGATGATTTGAAAAAATGTCAACTACCATGGGATAAACCCAATTCAAGAAAAAACTATGAGGGGTTAACTATCTATATTTTTCATATGTATGTTTCCTGTATACAAGTCCTAACGTTTGGAGAAATTTTATTTTTATTAATGATGTATACCGAGGAATTTTTATGAAATTTGTCGGGGTTATCATCGGGGACATTCTGTTAACTTTCCCTAATTAGGAAGTATGTACTGCATACGAGTGAAATATCCTGCACATGATTCGAAAATCGAGATTATATACAGGACATGACCAAAACATGTCACGTGGAGGAAAATTCCAATCGAAAGAGAATCAGGCAACTTGTCCGAGTGGTTAAGGAGAAAGATTAGAAATCTTTTGGGCTTTGCCCGCACAGGTTCGAGTCCTGTAGTTGTCGCCACTTTTCTTTTTGCTTTTTTTTTTACAATTTTATTTATTATCAATACTTATATTTTAAATTTGGTAATTCTACTTTAGAAATATCATATACCTTTGATAGTTTTATGTAATAATAACAGTCGAGACTAATGTACATGAGTCTTTCATCATAGTTGATTGGCAATTTAACTTTTCTTAATTCAGATCTAGCATTAGATGAATTTAAGGTCAATTTACCCCAATCCTTTAAACTTATTATATCCAAAAACTTTTGATCCCATGAAACATCTTCCAGCATACCGAGGTCTTCATCTTCATCAAACTTTATTTGATTAATGATTTCCATATCATGCATGCTTTGTATTGTTAAACTCCCATACTGCTTTATGAGTTCATCATCATAACAATCATCTGACATCTTATCTGAACTTGAAGGTTTAACACTGGTATCATTACAATCATCATCATCATCATCAATAATAATTGGGAAACATTCATTTTCAATGGCCTCTATGACTTGTAATTCATAATCACAAAGTAATATATATTCCGATAAAGTTCCAACTGAAGGGTCTAATATGAGTGATCCAGTACTTTCAATATTCTGTTCATCATGATTATCAGAAGGAGGACTAGCATCACCAAAAATAAGTTCATGAAAAGTGGCAACGGAAAAATATCGATTATAGGTAGATTTCTTATTTGTTTTGATAAGGTTATAATAAGCTCTATAGCACTCATTTGCAACATCAGGAGGATCTATCGTAATGGGTCTATAATCCAACGTCTCGGCTTCCTTAGGAGGTGGTGATGATTCTGGTAATGGTTGTATTCGATACATTGAACGATAACCATTGTATAAATATACATCCCTTCCTGAGAGATGAGTATAGGTTTGTTTCTCCATGCAATTACCTGAATGCTCAACGGTACTGACAATAATTCGAAGATTTACTCTACCAATAGCCCCAATTTCCCTAAGAAACTCCAAATATGGCTCAACATAAAGGTAATTAATCTCCCGAATATTGTCTGGAAGAAATAAAAGTTCATTGATTAATGCTGGGTCTTGAGGACCATGCATTTGCCGAATATGGATCTGGAGTCGATGGATGGTACGGGGGTCGACATTATTGTCGGGTTCTATGAATTCATCCTTGATAAGTCCCTTATCCTTAAGGAATTGATATTGCAACATATATCGTATTAATGGAACAACAAATACTCGTATTATGATACTATCTGCACTAAATTTTGTTTGCTGATAGCTTGCTTGATCGGCATAAACAAATCTTTTTATTGTTGGTCCCATGTAAAAAGTACCCACAAATGTAGAATTCACTTTAATTTGATATCGTGTTTGTAAGGATAAATCACATTCATCATCTATGATCCTGACCATCTCAATAGGACCCTGTAACATTCGGTAGTATTGTTTAAAGATAGAGTGATGAACAATACGACAGTTGGGGATATTTGAATGCTTGAACTGGAAACCAGGTAGGTCAAACATGGCGTGAAGCTCGAACATGTCTAAAATCCTATCCATAAGGAAGTACTGCTCGGAGTTTAAGTTGATGACCCGCTGGGTATCCCAATCATGGAGCTTACCATGAAAATAACTCGTGCCATAGATTCCTAATTCCTGACCTTCTAGGAGGGCTATGGCTCTTTGGGTTAGATCAGCCATTTTGCTAGTAGTTGCGTGAGCAAGTAAAGTAGTAGAGTGGAATGAGTGGGTGAGCAAGTGAGTGAGCAAACGAGTGGTTGAGTGAGTGAGTGGAGCAAAAAGAATGGGCGCTTAGTATATAGCCAAGTATATGTTGAATCCATAAAATCCATTTTGCATTCATTTGTGGTTTTACCTCACACCAAAGAAACCTTTTTTTTTTTGGTGATACTTTTCTTATGGTAGCGTTTTTATTCAATTCTCTCATCTCTCAAAGGGAATTTTTAATTTTTTTTTTCTATTGAGAGAGATGAGAGAATCAAAAAAAAAAAAAATTTCGTAGTATATTTTATATTGGCTTTATAGAATAAGTTTTCCTTTAAAACAAAAGAAAACAAACCATTATCAAACATGGAATTAGCTGTTCGTCAAGAGGATGCCGATGTGTTGTTGAAGCAGAAGAACGTGCTCGACGAGAGTGTGTTGGACAAGTATAGATCCGGGGGTCAGATTGTACAGACGGGGTTGAAATATATCATAACTTTGATTAATGAATCATATCATCTTCAAAGTGCCACCGAAGTGGATTCTCAAATCAGTGTACAGGAGTTATGTGTATTAGGAGACTCGTTCTTAACCACATTATTAAGTAAGGTATATACTCAAGTCCGTGAAAAGGGGATTTCATATCCTACCAGTATTGAAGTCAATGAATTAGCCAATGGATTTTCACCAGAAGTAGATGATGAAGGTAAGTTTACATTCACTCCAGGTGATGTTGTCACCATCTCACTCGGAGTTCAGATTGATGGTTATACTTCACAAGTCAGTCATACCATTGTGATATATCCACCAGGACAAGAACAAGTTGAAGATAAAAAACCAGAGGGACCATTATTAGGATCCAAAGCCGATGCTATTTGTGCCAGTCATATTGCCACCGAAACCTTGGTGGGATTATTGGGATTATCATTAACCCCTGAGAAATTACCCTTACAGTTGAAGAATGAAGTTGGTTCTTCAGGAGAAATTACTGGGACACTTTTAAGAAATGTTGTTGATTCTATTGCTGAATCATTTGGATGTATAGTATTACCAGGATCCAAAATCAGAAGAATAAGAAGATTCTTAGCAGGTCAAGCTGAGGGAATAGTTGCCGAACGTGATTTCAAAGGGGTTGTATGGGATGAATCACATCAAGAAGAACGATTATTGAATAAGGTTAATACTAGTCAAGAATTGATAATAAGTGATACCAATAAGAAAGCAGCCAGTACCAACAATTCAACTGCTGTGCCTACTGATGAGTTTAAAGTGACTCCTGGAGAAGTATATCAAATTGATATTCGTATGACTTCAGTTAACGAGACTACTGAAGTAGGATTAGTCACATTGGAAGAAATTGATCATTTCACAGGTAAGAATAATAAACAAGAATTTAATAGTAAAAGTACGATTCATATTAGAGACTTTGCCATTAATCATCAATTGAAATTGAAGACGGCCCGTCGGTTATTGAGTGAAATTGATCGTGATTTCTCAGTTTATCCATTTAAATTGGCTTATACTTCTAAAACTTTCCCACTTGATGTAAGTGAATCTGATGGTAATACATTACGTGAACAACTTGAAGAAATTAAAGTTGATTTAAAGACTTTTAAATTGGGATTAAGTGAATTAAACAATAGACATTTAATTAAATCAAGACCTATTCAAGTTACTAAATTTATTCCATTGGAAGCTATTTTATTAACTGCTAATCCAACTGGTAAATTTGGTATTGATGCTAATAAACCTGTTTTACCAGGAATGGAAATCCCCTTACCACAATTAGGAATTTCATCACTTAAATTGAAATCATTATTGAATAAACATGGGAAACCAGTAAGTAATGTAAGAGAATCAACTACTATTGTTCTTAATAATGTTAATGGTGGTGAAGTGATTAGGTTAACTGGCGGTGTTAAATCCAGTTCTCCAAGTTGGGTTCATTCTCAATATCAATTGAAAGGTACTTATGTTGAATCAATTAATCAAATTGGTCAATTGATTCAAGATAAAAGATTTGGGATTAAGATTAAAGAAGTTTATCCATATAAATTGAATGAGGATAAATCAGTTGAGTCCATGCAATTAGATTAGATTAGATTTAGAAATAAAAGGTTAGACTAAATAAATCTAATCTGATCTATAGAGGTAGGTAGATATCTATATACAGAAAGAAAGTAGTAATAGAAACTAAGTTCTATAGATTAACTACAAATAATAAAACGTTTCATTTTTTTTTTACTTTCACATATCTTAACTTATATAAGATTAGATTATTACTTTTACTATTACTATTAGTGGCTAAGTAAGGATCGGACGGATATATGGTATATATATATATATGTAAAGTACAGATAAATTGCTATTATCTCAAAATAATTTATAATTTGCCACTAGTGATACTATAACAAGTAAAAAGGGTTTTAGGGCACTACAAATTGAAGGTGATAAAATTGATTAAAATAAATTATAATGCAAAATCCTTTACGTCATTGAACCAGAGTTACTGCACATTAACCTCATTGACATTAACATTATGTATTATTAGCATTGTATAGATATATATATATATATATATATATTCATCAGCAACCGCAATTTAAAAGCTGTGGGACTAGTAATAATGACAGTAGTAATAATAATTAGAAGTGACTCCTCATAAACCATGGAATCAATGGGGTTAAATTAGTTATGAGAAGAAGTGATGTACTAGACTATGGTGATGATGATACTCATGAAAGGAGGAGAATTACATAAGCATAGTTCCAATCTGTAAAACCACTCAACCTGTAAAATACAAAAATAATTATATGTATTTTAAAATTAGGGAATTATATCCACCCCCTCTTTTGTCTGTTTATGTTTTTTTTATTCTCTGTTTACATGTTATGACGAGTGACCTTTCTAATACTACCGTGTAACCTGTAAACCAGATTTATTACATAAGCATAAATAAAAATCCTGGTTCATTTTACACGACCCCCTCTTCTTTCATTTAATTAAAATTATATATTGCTATTGATTTTTCCCATTCAAAATACAAAAAAACTATCTTTTAGTGATCCCTACAAGAAGAAAGAAAGAAAGAAGATTATATACATCTTTTAAACCAAATCCATCCAAACCAATCAATTTATATTGTATGTAATACCCATCACTTATCCAACCACCATGAATCCTATCATGATTATAGAGATTGATTTGATTGATTAAAAGTAGTGGACTTTTTATCAATAGATCAAAATCACCAATTGTCACTCTGTTCAATCATTTTTTTTTTAAAGACAACAACAACAACAACAAAAATGTCTCACTTTCAAAATTCGCCCTCACATCACTCACTCATACATCCTCACGACATTTTATAGAGCACCCCTTAGGAAATTTAGACGTCATTCATTCATTGATTCCATCAATCTATCAATCCCTACTATATTCATCACAATTACCATACATCCTTTCATTGATCCAATTGATCTGATCTATCATAATATTTTCATTGTATTAGGCAACACTACACTACACTACATGAAGCAACAACACGTCTCTCTATCTGTCTTTTTTGTTTTGGATTTTATTTCACCATTTATGATTTTTGTTTTACAGCCTTACCCGTTGATGGCCAGTTTTTTTATGACTAGCCTCTCTCCCTTTTTATTTTTTTCCTCTCTCTAAATTTATTTCCCTTTTCTCCTTTTTGGGTGTTAAGTATTGTGGTACGGGTGTATGTCCCGAAATAGTACACATACTAAAACAAAAAGTTTTTTTTTTCTTTTTTGGTTGGACAACAAAAAAAAATTTGGGCGGGAAATAAAGATAGTTTTAATTTCGATTTGTTGTGTTTATACTACAAAAAATTTTCAATTAGTTTATTCCTTATTCTAATCTTCATCTCAATTGTGTTTGTTTGCCAATAGTTGTATGTGTGAGTCTTTTCTATTACTTGATTGGATTGATTCGATTTCGTTTGATTCGATTTTGGTCAATTAGTGATTGCTCTATTTTTTTTTGTTGTTGTGGTGATTTGTTGTCCAGGGGGGAGGTGAGAAAACAATCATAAAGGAGGATAATTATTAAACAAGTGATCAATTATTTATCAATCATTCAATCTATCTATCAATCATTCAATCTATCTAATTGATCAATTGAGTTGATCTTATTACTTTACTTTACAGTAATACTAACTTTAAACTTTTTCTAGTAAATCGTTCATTTTGTATTTTTTTTTACTTTTTTTTATTATTTTAAATTAGTAACATCAATCAATCCATTCCCATCCAATTGTCAATCAATAGTAATATATCCAATTGTCAATTAGTTTATCAATCAATCATTATTGTCCAACTTTACCAACAACTACCGTTCCTTGCCATTATCTAAGAAAGAAGAAATATAATCCTACGATTACATACTCTTATCACTTAATATAAATAAATAAATTAAAAATCAAATCCAAATCAAATCCAAATTCAAAATGCCTGCCTCAAGAGAAGATTCTGTCTATCTTGCCAAATTAGCCGAACAAGCTGAAAGATATGAAGAAATGGTTGAAAACATGAAGGCTGTTGCCTCATCTGGTTTAGAATTATCTGTTGAAGAACGTAATTTATTATCTGTTGCTTATAAGAATGTCATTGGTGCTCGTCGTGCTTCATGGAGGATTGTCTCATCCATTGAACAAAAGGAAGAAGCCAAGGGTAATGAAAATCAAGTTTCTTTAATTAGAGAATATCGTTCTAAAATTGAAGCTGAATTATCTAAAATTTGTGAAGATATTTTAAGTGTATTGTCTGATCATTTAATTTCTTCAGCTCAAACTGGTGAATCTAAAGTGTTTTATTATAAAATGAAGGGTGATTATCATAGATATTTGGCTGAATTTGCCGTTTCTGAAAAACGTAAAGATGCTGCTGATTTATCATTAGAAGCCTATAAATCCGCCTCTGATGTTGCTGTTACTGAATTACCTCCAACTCATCCAATTAGATTAGGATTGGCATTAAATTTCTCTGTGTTTTATTATGAGATTTTAAATTCACCTGATAGAGCCTGTCACTTGGCTAAGCAAGCCTTTGATGATGCAGTGGCTGACTTGGAAACTTTAAGTGAAGACTCATATAAGGATTCTACGTTGATCATGCAATTGTTGAGAGATAACTTGACCTTGTGGACTGATTTATCAGAGGCTCCAGCCACCAATGAGGAAGCTGCTCCTGAAGCATCAGATTCTAAGCGTGCTGCTGATGAAGAATAAATTTAATTAAAGTTTTAAAGTTAAAATTGAGTTTGAGTTGTGTTAAATTGAATTTGAATTGAAATTATTTCCTTTCATTTTCAAGTTTTTCCCATTTTCATTTTTGCCATGTTTGCCATTTTTTCATTCTATTTTATCTTAGCTTATCTTATCTGTATTCCTTTTTTAACATATGATAATAAATTATAATAAATTATATTAAATTATTACTTGAATCAATCAATTAATCAATCTATCTATCATTATTATTATTGTAGTTTTTATATTTGTTGATGGAAGACCAACAACAATTGGATGCAAAAATTTAAACATAACCAGTTTTCATCGGTATAGATATATTTGAAATATATTTACTTACTTAATTACTTTACTTACGCTTAGTTATTTCCAATTTCTTTCAATCACCTTCAAAAGAGTCACAATTATATGTTCGACGTTGGACGTATGAAGAGCAGTCATTATAAACATTGTCTTCCAACAAATTATCATAGGGTCGATCAGGAGTAATATGAAAGGTTAATCCTTTGGTCATAGATTGCTTGAGACCCCGGAAGTTCTCTACATATTTCCTACGTTGTATGTATAATTTGAAATGAGGTTGATTGAAATTATAACATGTGGACCACTTTAAAGGAACACATTCATAACAATGTAAAGAATCAGCAATGTGCATATAATAATGGATTTCATCTTGAGGATCCCAACTGTAACCAACCAATTCAACTCTTTTCAATTTGATCATCTTGGTATAATTATAAGTACAACTTAAGAAATGTCGTAAGTTTAAATTCTCAATAAGGTGACCATGATTAGTTAATAATAATCCCATTTGAATACTATTTTTAAGTGAATAACATTCATATGTGACGCACTTTAAATTTGGAAAGTATCTTGCTTGAAAGTCTTCATTTATTATGAATAATTTCTCTCCTAAATGAATCTCCCTGACAGATTGATTAATCCAACTTACATCAACATGCAATAAAGTTGATAGACGACGTTTATAAGTCATTTTAGGTGCTGCCCAATTTCCCCTCTTATCCCCTTGAAAGTGATCGGTTTCTAATCTCACAATATTCCATTCAAATGATGAAAGTAAAGTTAGAGGGAAAGTAATCCCTTCAAATTCAATCTCATCGAGCTCCTCATTGTTACTGTCAAGTGGATATGCATAGTCAGGGCCAAGGTTCATTATACGGGCGCATTCTTCAAAGTGTTTCAAAGCTTTTTCCTTTTCTTCATCATCAAGATCAGGTTCAGAATAATCATCATCATCATCATCATCATCATCATAGGCAAGCTCAACTCTGTCTTCAACTTCATCTGCTTTGAAATATTGAAATTCATTCACCTCAGCATCTGCGTCTGTTTTTTCATTCATTTCTTGTCTCCTAGTTTCTGGATATTTTGGATTCGGAATACTAGTGTGGAACCAAAAGTTATACGTGATGTTATAATCTTTATACAGTTGCATTTTTTGTAACAAATCAATGAAACCTTTACCTTTGTCATGTCTACCCAATTCGAATTGAAGAGAAATCGTGATATTTCTGGATTTGGGCCATACTTTCAAAAAATCGAAAAACAGGGCCAGAGTCATGCTGTATTCAATCTCTTCGGGGTAATCGTCCGTATTGTGAATATAGACTTGTCCAGTAAAGCTCTGTCGTGGGTGTGGGTCTTTATGTTTCTCATTCAACGACGTGTCAACTTTAAGAATCACATGAAGGTCAAGTTGTTCAAATACATGATTATCAGTGAAACTACTCAAGAGTATTTTTGACATTTCTGTTTGCAGCTCTGTCCCGATATTACCTAAACTATCAGTGATCACTTTTGGAGGTAAATCTGTCATATTAGACATTTCTGGTATTGAAAATTCATTATTCATAGCCAGATGGGAAGAGAATAATCTATTGATAGATAATTTAAGTTCAATTTATAGTAAGCGATTTCTGTTATGCTACTACAATTGCCTAAGAAGGATGAAATATCGAGATTTTATCAACTAAAAGCTTTTTAGAGCTATTATCACGTATTCAATCATCTAATTAAGCGTAAGATATTCCTAATTACATACTGCGGTCATTTGGTTTGTCTTGATTGTGGTTTTGGTCGCCTATAGTTTGTTATATGATTATGATATTATATATACACACATATATATATATATATTGTTTCCTTGAGATAGTCCTACCCCTCTCTCTATCCATCCGTGTACGAATAAGTCTTCTTCTAACTATTTATATATTCCAGACCATTTGACTCTACCTCTACCTCAACCTCAATATCTATTGTTTCCCTAAATAGTTGATATTTTCCAAATTAAGCAGACGACGCGTTTCATTTCAGGGGACACACAACACATACAAAAAAAATAAATTTTTTGTTGAAACAAAACAAAACCGAAAACATTTTTGATTCAACATAAGGTCGAGATCATCAATCATTCATCACCATCAATAATAGACTCGTACTTGGTCGTTACTTATACTGTTCTACCCATTCGTCCTTGAAGATTACACAGTACCCCCTTTTTTCCCATTAGAAGTTCTTTTTGCTTGTTTTTTTGATCGAATCATTCATACTTATAACACTTCCGACCCTACTATAATTCAATAAAGATGCCTGAACCCGTTGGTATTTCTAATTTGCCCAATCAAAGGTATGTATACCACTTAGTCATAATTACTCGTTATTGATTGTCTTTTTAATTTATTTGAGGCTTCAATAAGTGAATGAATGAATTCTTACTAACTAAATGAAATGTATAGGTATAAGATAGTCTCCAAGCAAGGTGCTACATTCACCATCATGGTGTGTGGAGAAAGTGGATTAGGGAAAACAACATTTATCAATACGTTGTTCCAATCGTCGTTGAAACCATACCAGGATCCTCAAACTAGACATAATAAGTTTACTAACTCACACCAAACTGTTGATATTGATGTCACAAGAGCCATATTAGAAGAGAAAAACTTTAAAGTTAGATTGAATATCATCGACACCCCTGGGTTTGGGAATAATGTTAACAACCACGATAGCTGGTCCCCTATCGTTGACTTCATTGACGATCAACACGAATCATATATGAAACAAGAACAACAGCCCTCTAGAGCCGACAAGAAGGATTTAAGGGTTCATGCATGTCTCTATTTCATCAGACCTACAGGCCACTCACTTAAGCCATTAGATATTGAAATTATGAAAAGGTTGAGTACCAGAGTCAATTTGATCCCCATTATTGCCAAGTCAGACACTTTATCTCCCAAGGAGTTGGAAACTTTCAAATCCAGAATAAGAGATATAATTGAAGCCCAAGATATTAATATTTATACTCCACCTTTAGATTTAGACGACCCTGCTTCTGCTGAACACTCCAAACAATTGATCGAGTCAATGCCCTTTGCCATTATTGGAAGTGAAGAAGAGTATGAAATCAATGGACAATTAGTTAGAGGAAGAAAATATCCTTGGGGATTAGTTGAAGTTGAGAATGATCAACATTGTGATTTCAAGAAGTTACGTAGTTTATTGTTGAGGACTAATATGTTGGATTTAATTTTGGCTACCAATGAAATCCATTTCGAGGCATTTAGATCACTTAAGTTGGGTAATGATAATAACGATGATTCGGATAAGAATAATGGTGGCTCCAATGGTGATCTTAAGGATAAGGATGAAATCACCAATGAGAATGGAGATGTTGTCAAAAAGCCCAGCAACCTTAACAAGAAACCACGTAGATTACACAATCCAAAGTTTAAGGAAGAGGAAGACCTGCTCAAGAAGTTTTTTACTGAGCAAGTAAAGGCTGAAGAACAGAGGTTTAGGCAATGGGAATCAAATATTGTCAATGAAAGGAATAGATTGAATCAAGATCTTGAAGAGTTGCAATCTCAAATGAAAGTTTTGGAGGAAGAAGTCAAAAAACTCCAACTTACCAAACGTTAAACGATTACTGGTTATATATTTCTACTTGACTCCTTTGCCTTTCCCTGTCGCTGCAGTGTTTACCTTCCGTCTGCTTACCTTTATTTCTAATGTGTATAAAATTTATCGGAAGTGTTGTACCCCTTACTTCCTCTATACTTTCCTCTTTATTAGTTCAATAAACAAATTATTACCGAATACATTTTATTCTTTTTCTTCTGTTATCATTGTCTTCGAAAATGATTGAATTCAAATTCAATACTAATGGTAACTACAATTGTAATAATAGATAATGGATTAAAAATTTCATAAATATAAATATATATACAGAGATCTGAAATGAATCCTTAGCAAAATATTTAAACCATTGAAAATGCTCCTTCCAAAAATTCTAAAAAGGAAAATATGCCACGAATAAATTTGTAACCCATCCTCTCTAATTTCAAGAGTTTAAGGTTAGTATATTTAAGATTTATAAGTACTAACCTTATTTCTAGAATGATAGTTATTACTCTTTGCTTTAGCTGTGGGTTAGGGTGCTTTTCGAAAAACGATTCAACCAAGCTCATAGTAATATTTTCATTTCTAATGTCGAGCTGGATTGCTTCGAATACAGACTTAACCTCCAAGTTGTAGTAGTTTTTGGCTCTTAAAAGATGTGTTTTATTCAGAGGACTTATAAAACGATTTCTTTGAATTTAACTCAGCATAGTTGGAATTGGGTTGAATCAATTCTCATCCTTCGATTTCGATTGCTTCATCTATAGCGTCATCACCAAGATGATCAAGTTGAAAAGAGTTGAATTGGTTGGTTACAGTTGGGATCCTCATGATGAAGTTCGCTTTTATGTACACAATGTTGACTCTTTGCATTGTTATGGATTGTATCCTGAAATTTGGGGATCTTCCGATTTAAATGTCAAAGGAATGACCCTTCATGCTATACTTGATCGACCATATGACTACGATTTGTACGACAATGTTTACAATTTTTTCACTCCATACCAAAATCCTCAGTCATTTTTAAATTAATACTTAATAGCTGGCAAACTGTCAAAAAACAAATGAAGCATTGAGATTAAATCGACAGGGTGCTTGAAAGAAATAAAAGAAATAAGAATCGAAAAAAATGCAAATGATCAATCATACGTAAGTAAATAGGTTTCTAATATATTATAAAAATGAAGGTAATTATTGTAAAAGTTTTGCATCCGTATTCTAGTTCTTTTTTTTGGATGGCATTCACACGGTTATCGGCGGGATGCCGCACGCCATAGAAGGAAAAAAAATGGTAGGGAAATTTTAATTGATTCTTCTAATAACTCTTAATTAGGAATATCATCAACTAACTTGGGACCAATTACGATTTCATACGAGCTTATCATAGTATTAGACCTTCTAGTATTAAGATAGCTAATTACTTTGTTTGGTTCAATTTGTGTTGGAGAATAATTTGTCATTTAGTAATCTACATTTGATACGATTTGAAAGGATAAAGGAATAATGTCATCATCCCCAGGCTCTAGTATACCACTATACCAAGATTCATATCCCGAATTGGCCTCCCCTGACGACTCAGATTCACCATTGACCTTACAACAACAACAACAACAACAACAACAAAAATATAAGAGGAATTACCGGGCGTGCTTGAATTGTCGTGTGAGAAAGGTCAAGTGTGATCTTGGGCCGGTTGATAACCCTAGAGATGGTAAATGTGCTAGATGCCTAAGAGAACGAAAGGATTGTGTGTTTGTGGAGTCAAGAAGAGGTGGATCATCCAATCTTGTGGGGAAAACAAAGAGGAATGCAGATGATATGATGGGTGAAGAAGTTGATTCTCCTTCCGGAAGTAACAGTAGTGGGACAGAAATAAAGCCAATTCCTTCAAAACCTCCTTCAAGCATTGATCCTAGGTTTGGAAATTCAAACTCTCAAAGTCCTCCTATGAAGATACATCATAATCAACTGCAACATAAGTCACAAAATGTATCATCATCATTATCTTCAGCTGCTGCTTTAGCCCCAGTACTTACACCATCACAAGATCAAAGACAACAGCAAACAAAACAAAAGCCGGTGCGATTACCAACTGTAGGTGATATGCTTAACCAAGCAGCCCGTCATCCTCAAACACCACCAACTTCTGATCTTCGAAGCTCACAGCATGAAGATCTTAAATCAACTCCCAAAGTTTCATCTAAAAACCCCCCTAGTAATCATTTCTCAACTATGGAAGGAGCCCTCGTATTCTTAGCCAAAGCAGCAGGTACGATAGCGAAAGCGGATGAACGAGATAATATTGATGGTAGAACTAAACATGCTCAAATTGAAGCGTCTCGAAGTTTGTCAGACTTGCGGCCCACCAAGTTGGAGGATGACGTCTCCAACCCATCAGCTTTAAGAGTTGTTCCAGAAGTTAATGATGGTGCTCACAATGATATCAACTCTTCAATTTCTCCTTTATCATCAGTAACCACCATGTCATCTTCAAGACCGTCGGTTTCTGTTGCTGTCACTGGTAATAGTACTGCTACTACAATTTCTGAAGGTACCTCGATCAATAAACATAAAGATTCCACTGTTCCTCAATATATCAAGCCCAATTTGTCAAAGAGAATGACTATGCCCGCTGCTGAGAATGGACTTATTGTGAGACCACGAGGATCTAATAAATTATCTAATATTGAATATATTGGAGCTGATGGTGATGGAGGGATTTTAAGTGAACAAGAAGCTGAAAGATTAATTCATCTTTTCTTCACCACCATGCATCCATTCTTTCCTCATTTACCTAAATTCTTACATTCTACCAAGATTTTATCAGGGTATCCTATTTTATTATGTGCCATTTTAACAATTTCATCAAGATATCATCCCTTTGAAAACAATGTGGGTACGACCGCGGGAGGAGTTCCCAGAAATATAGAAGTCCATGATAGATTATGGCTTTATGTTCAACGATTGATTTCTCAAACCGTATGGGCAGAGGCTAGTACCAGATCAATCGGTACTGTTTTTGCGTTTTTATTATTTACAGAATGGAATCCAAGAGCTATTCATTGGCGATGGTCTGATTATGCCAACAAGGCCGACGAAGGTAATGATTTGGACTTGACCTCTGGAGCGGCAGGACCTGGAACAGGACAAGGGTCAGCCACTGCGGCTGCGGCTGGCTTATTCAGTGCTGGAGGAGGTGGGAAAAGCAATAGTAATAATAATAATAATAATGCCAGTAATAATGGCAATAACAATAAACCAGGTGCATCTGAAGTCAATAATTTGGCCGGATTAGGAGCCATGAGGAGAAGTTATAGAATGGCATGGATGTTGATTGGTTCTGCAGTTCGGTTAGCTCAAGATATGGGGTTTATGGAAATCAGTTCCAAGACTTTTTTAGGGACCCATATTGCTGAAATCAATTCGGTCATGAATATAAGTAGAAGATCCATGTTGGCCCATTCATTATCTGAGGTTGATTTAGATGAAGATGCTATTACAGAAGAAGATTTAGAGAAATCAGAAGATTTGGATGATCGGATTTTAAAAATGACGGAGGAAGATCTTAAACGATTATCAAGTGATTATGTTTTGAAATTCACCTTATCTCAAAAGGCACAAGTTGAACTTTTACAAATCATTTCTTTAGGTCATGAATCCTTATATGGATATCGTGCTCAATTAGGTTCATTGACTCAAAGACAAAATTTATCAATATTAAATATCATTAGTCCACTTATTAATAATTGGGGGAGGAAATATAAACAATTCTTGATACCTTCTAATCATAAATTATTAAGGAATGTATCTAATTTACAAACTCATTGGTTAAATCCCCAATCGAAGATTAGTAAGGAGATTGCTGATTGTATTGAACGAGAATCATTAATATTTGAATTTAATTATGTCAAATTATATATTTATTCATTGGCTTTAAGTCCATCACCTCGATCATTAAATGAACAAAGAAAGAATAATCGAAAGGGGAAAGTAACTTTGAAATTAGATGAGATTTCCAAATCAGCAAAATATATTGAACAAGCATTTAAATCAGCCAATGAAATGTTATATTCGGCCCATCGAGTCCATCGATTGAAAATGTTAAGATTCATGCCCGTAAGATGGTTGACTAGAATGGTTAGAGCCGTGGCCTTTATTGTTAAATGTTATTTAACCATTACAGCCCATAAACATGGTTCCAAGGCTACGATATCTACAGATAATTTCGATGCCACTATATTATCATTAAGTTTAATTTCAATTGATGATATTATTCAAAGTATTCAACGAGCAGCTATAACTTTAAGAGATTGTTCACCGGATGAATTACATTTATGTACGAGGTATTCTACAGTTTTAATGTTTTTATGTTCTGAAATGAAGACCAAATCCAAGAATTTCCAAGATATTAATATTGATTATGATCCTACAGGTGGTGAGGGGAAGAGACAAGGTGAATTTGAGGATGAATATGATGATGATGATGATGATGATGACTTGAACATTGATCAAACGTCTACTTCCCAATCTCCAGCACCTGAACAATATCAACAACAACAACGACAACAACAAGAACCCGTACAAATCCCAGTTATACCCGAGTCAGTTGTGAAATCAAACCCAATACCAGTGTCAATACCACCACCACAGCGTCCAATTGCACAAGAGGTCTTTCAACAACCACAACAATCACAACAATCCACCGGTACTAATGATTTCAATCAATTTATCAAGCCAGTTCAACCATCAATGGTAGATATACCCACCACCACCACCACCACCAAATCACCCCAGTTCCACTACAATGCGGCAGCACAAGAATATTTCTCAAGGAATCCTTCATTCTCCAACAGTGAGAATATGACTCCCAATGGTACAACAACGGGTGGTGAGATTACTCCAGGTGATGGTGGTGTACAAGGAGGATTTGCGGGAGATAGTATGGAATGGTTTATGAATGATAAGAATATTGGCTTAGATTTCGTTGTGCCGTGGATGGAAATGATTGAACAACATTTAAATATCAATGATTTTAGTTTTGATGATGGATTATTAAAGTAAGAACCGAGTTGGTGGGTGCGATTGATTAGGGCGTGATAAGTCTGTAGAAGTGTTCTTTTATTTTATTTATTTGGATTTGTTTGAAAATTTGTATGGAAATAAGCCAAGTCCAAACCAACCTTCAAACATGTATACGTGTACATATATATTAGCCTATATAAATAAATATAAAAAAAAATTAATTAGTTGTTTTGCAGAATTAGATTAATTAAAAAAATTTGAATTTGAATTTGAATTGAAATTGAGGTATAGTACAAATTGTTTATAATAATACGAGTTGAATTGAGTTGAGATTGAAAATGAATTTTCAATTTGGATGGGATGGGATGGGATGAAATGGTCGACTTGTTTTTTTTGTTTAGTTTTATTATATTACGGCCATTGTTTTTGGGTTTTCTTTTTTTTGCCATTAGCAATCCTACCTACCTACCTATTCCAGCCCTGGATATCATTGATTAGTTTGAATATGATATGACGAGGATCTTGAGGCGACACCACGCCAGTGGTTGTGGAAGAAGAAGAAGAAGAAGAAGATTCATTAGAAGAGGCGGCTTGTAATTGGGGGAAATGAGGTAGGATGGGAGATTGATTGATATCAGCAATGGATTGAATGGTTGTATTCAACGGAGAAGTACTTAATGGATTATATAATTTTGGTTCTTGATTCCGATCAAAAAATACTTGTTCCACCGTGATACTTAAATTCAAATGAAGATTGATTTGAGCCGTGTTTAATAAAGATTTATTGATTTCAATTAAATTATCAAAACAACTTCGAGCATTAATATTACCTCTTGAAGCCATGAATTTCAATAAAGAAATGGCTTTATTAATCTGAGGGAATTGTTTGTTTCTTCTGGTATTAACACACGAAACAATAATAAGCATGATTAATGCCGATAATAAATGTTGAGCATCCCAAAATCCAAGGATGAAAATCTTATCATGAAGATAAAGATAAGCAATTGTATCAATTGTAGAACAACTTGTTAAAATCCCCTTGGCAATTGTATTTTCCACATCGATTGGATTATCAATTAATGAAGCAAATGAAGAAGTTGGATCAAATAATAAAGTTAATAATGGTTTTGTAGTTAATATTATTAAATGATGATATCTAAGGAATAAATTAGCAAGATTTCTACTATCATCATTAGTAATGATATTTGTATTAGCAAATGAAGTTAATAAGGGAGTTTCGAAATTTTTAATTAAATCATGAGATGAAGAAATTATATTCTTAAGTAATTGTTTTTGATTAAATTGACTCGTATTAATATAATTAATTGAAAAGGTTCGAATATTAGGTCCATAAATTAATCGAACGAATTTAGCTACATATTTCGTAAGATGAACATTAGCTTCTAATGTATGACTATTGAAATTATCATTCAAATCAATCATATTCTCGGTGGGTAAATCAACATCCGTATCCGTATATTGGAAATGAACCGTCTTCGTGGCCCAAGTTGTATCAATGACAAACACAGACCACCAGAGTCGTTTGGCCTTCTCGGCGAAAATCAAATCAGTCTTGGTTTGGGTTTTTTTTTGAATCATGGGTTGACGATGATATCCCTGGGCCACGGCTGATCTTGCCGCCACCCCCAAATAATTATAGACGGTATTATATCGATTTAAATTGGCGGCGTAGAATCCAAGGAGTAAGGCAGTTTGAATGAATTTAAAATCAACTCCCTCCCGAGTCAAGGGGAATAAATGTTCAGCCAATAAATAATATTCAATGCCGGGATAATTGGCAGCCACGGGGTTTTCTGTGGCAAGAAGTTGTTTGCCAAAGGCAAATATAATGAATAAATAACATAGAGATAATTGACATACTTGGACTGATGATGGATTAAGTTGTTGTAGTGGGTCAGGTAATAAGATGGAATAAACCCGTTCGACTATATTTTCAAGTTCCTTAATATCCACAAGGTAAAATTCTGAAGAATAAGAAGTATAAACTTTATCTATTAATGCTTTAGCCAAGGTATGATTAGGTAATTTCTGTTGACAAACTTTAATCAAATCCAATTTAACTGAATCATCATTGGTATTTATACGGGAATAGAAATCTTCAAAGATTATATTATTAATTGAAATATTGGTGGTGGTTGAGGGATTAACAATAGGATGATTATAATTATAATTGAGGGTTGGACTTGATGATGAAGAAGAAGAAGAAATTGTTGTTTGAGGTGCTGATGAATGAGGTAGTATTGCCTGAGGAAAGTGTGAACTACCAGTACTACTACTACTTCCAATTAATAATGAAGAACTTGAAGATGATGATTGATTTGAAGGATTTATTTTTAATAAGGATTCAAGGTATTCAACTCGATCATGTAATTTATTTAAATCACTTTCCATAATGACGATTTTCCGATCTTTTGTAGGATAAATACAACCATCAGGTTTATTAACTGATTTACAATTAGAACAAGCGGGTTTTTCACCTGAACATTTTATTTTTGATAATTTACATCGAGTACAAGCATAATGGGTTCTACCAAATACCTTTAAAGGTTTTGGTTTTTCAATATTATTCGTGCCACCCATAGTTTGGATAATGGACTGACTTTTTTTTAAAAAACTTTTACAATTTTATAATAATAAATTGTTGAAAGTAAAAGTAAAAGTAAGGTGATTGAAAGTTTGTATTTTTTATAAAAATTAAAATTTTAAAATTTTAACTCAAGAAAAATAAAATTTGGCAGCATAATCTGAACTGTTCTTTTTTTTTGCCCACTAAGTGGTAAATGACTTTTTTTTATTTAAGGGGAAAAAAAATAAAAAAGTTTTGGTGGGTGGGTGGGTGGGTGGAGCAGTCCAGTAGGGAAGGAACGGAATGGAATGGATGATATAATTATATTGAAAATGGATTTTTTGATTTAAAAGGAATGGAATGGAATGGTATTTCAGATGATGATGTAGAACAGATTTAGTACATACCACTGATGATGGGTGATGATTTCTTCAAAAGTAAAATGGAAGGATTGGATAGTTAAAGGATAGAATATATATGCTGATAAAAGACAAACAAAACAGAGAGTAGAATAAAACTTGAACAAAAACAAAAACAAAAAAAAAATACAATTGGAATGAGTGAATGGAAGGAAACAATTAATTAATCAATCAATCAAGTTATCAAAACAGAAAGATGATGAGGTTGATGAATGATTTGTTGTTGTTGGTTGGATGAATGATGATGATGATAAATTTTAAAGATATTCAGATGATACAAAATTTTATTTACAACAAGAAAAAAAAAGAAAAATCCAACTATATTTATTTAAAGTTAAATTCCCCCTAGGGGAGAGAGAATATATTATAACAATGGATTTTTCTTTAGGCTAAAAGGGCTAAGCAAGCGCGCAGCAGTAATTTTTTTTTTTTGGCTGACCCATACCACACTGGGTCTCTCCCTCTCTCTCTCTGATTAGGGGGAAACAAATCCCAAAACCTTCACTCATTTCATTGTTCTTTCTTACTTTCATTCTTTCTTTCATTCTTTCATTCTTTCCAATACACTTGAGTAAATCCTAAGGAAGGGGAAGGTTTTTGGTTAAGGCGCTTTTCTCTTTTCATTTTTTGCCACTATATTAATTTATTAAATAATTTCAATTACCAAATCAAAACAAGACAAGATAAAATCTAAAATGTGGAATAAGAAATAATAATAATAATGGAATTAGAACATGGAATTCTTTTAAAAACCATCATCTATCTAATTCAATTTTAAATATAGGAGAAGATTTAAATTAAATTATCTTAAGGCAGTTTCAACAATCAATCAATCAATCAATCAATCAAATCAATATTTTAAATTAGATATTTTAAAGCTACGGCATATGAAATATGTATCGCGTTTTTATTTTTATTTTAAGGAGAACAAGAAAAGGAAAAAAATTACGAGAAGAAAAAAAAAATGAGTGAGAGAATTTTGGGAAACGCCTCTGACATCACGTGCTGCTGCCTATAAATAAAATAAATAAAACAAATCCCATTTAGAAACTGTAGGCGGTCAACTTCCTAATTTGGATTTTTAGGTTTTTTTGTTTTGTTAAAACACTTTATTAATCAATTTATTAACGTATGTACACAAGTGGCGATTGTTGATAATGAATAATAATTAGTGAGGGAGAGACGTGTGGTATGTATGTATTTATTAAGAATGTTTCATTCATTAATTTGCTCATTATCATGTCGTAAATAAAGTAAAGTAAAAGTAAAAAAACATTGACATCTCTTAAAGTTCAATTGAATTCAATTCAATTCAATCTTTGTCTCTTACTTGACTACCGACCCAAATAAAAAAACATTTCGAATGAATGAATGACAAAGATTTTAATTATTTATTTATTTATTTATTATTTATTAATTAATTAAAAATCGTAATTGTGGTTATGTAAAAATTCAAATAGATGATATCTATCTATCTATCTATCTATCTATAAATTGATAAATAAATAAAATTTAAAAATAAATAAAATTTATTTTTATTTTTGGGGATTTATAAAACAAAGGTAAGGCTGAAAAATCAAAAAAAAAATTAGTGAGTGGCTGGAATTCAATTAAAAAATTAACTAAAACTTTTACTTTTACTTTACTTTACTTTTACTTTACATTCTTTTAGTTAATTAGAATTGAAATTGAAATTACATATTACATATAAAATAAATAAATACTATTCATTAAAAAAAATTGATTTAATCTTTTACTGTTGTACCCTAAAAACCTACTGTGTTTCCTCCCTAAATGAATGGATTTACGGAACAAGTCGATGACAATCCGTGCGTAATGAGAACGAAAGAAAAAAAAAATTACTTTACTGAATACGAGGGGAATTTGCCCCTACTTTAAACTGAAATCATTCATTTCATTTCATTTTAACTTGATTTTAATTCTTATCCCATTTAATTAGCACCTACCTACGGGATAATCTTATTTATTTATTTATTGGTTAGAAGTAAAAGGGGTGAGAGGTTTTGGTGGTGGCTTTAAATTTTATCTTTTGTTTTTGTTTTTTTGGGGATGATGATATTCTCACTATTTTTAGATTTCCAGTAGCAATCAAATAGATGTGAATGATCCTTTCCTTTCTCCTTTTTTATTTTTCATCATCAATGTTTAAAGGGTTTTTCTTTTCTTTTCTTTTCTTTTCTTTGCTCTATAAAAGTTAAAAATATCTATATGGTGATTAAACCGTAACTTTAATCCCCAATCTTTCTTTCTTTCTTTCATAATATGTGTGTTCTTTGTTATCGTTAATTATGATTAATTTTCGCGTAAAAGTCTTTAACTTTTTCTCTCTTGATTTCATAAAAATTCAATTGAATTGAATGGAAGACTTTTTAGAACATAAATTATTATAATTATTATAGTAATTAATGAACGTGCAAATTAAATTTTATCTACATTCATTTTATTTTATTTTATTTTGGTTTGGTTTATCTCTTTAAACTTTTCGAGTTCTTTTCTTTTCATGATTTACGAGGGCGAGAGGGAAAAAATAAAAGGTAAAAGAAATAAAATAAAATAAAATGGGTCTGGATCTTTAAAATTACTTGATATATTCTTCATAAACGCATGAGTATTCATAATCGCATGACAACCCATTTTTATTTTATTTATTTTGTAAGAAACTATTCGTACAATTTGTAAAGTACAGTTAATAGTGATATAGTCCCCGTAAATAATTATCATATACAGTATTTTCCAGATAAATGTCGCACCTCTTGTATCCGAATGACATTTTTTTTCGCTGGTAGCTCCCAAAAAATCGTAGAAGAAAAGATAAAATTAGTCGCAATTCAAACAAAAAGAATTTCCGACTACCAAAATATTGAAAGTCGCCGTCGAAGAATTGTATGTTTAAAGAGGTTGTTTGTCTAAGCAAGTACGGAAGCAGATCGCAGAGTGAGTGCTCAATACAGTTTTGTATATGTTCAACTGGGCTAAAATCAGCTGCCTCGGTGATTCTCGATGTTAAAGCAATCAAATAATTTCGCCCTGCGAAAATTAATTATTTAGCGGAACGAAAAGTTTACATGACTACAATTATAATCTAACTGCGAAATCAGAGTCAACCATAAAATGAATTACAATTAGTAATATCGGAGCAATTGCTCTTACACGTAGACGGAAATTTCCATCTTGGTACTATGAGATTTTAAAACATAACGGACGAAATATCAATTTGTAGGAATACGAATATATAGGGGCAATTTAGGGGAAGGTTTTAATATTTAGGGAGAACGAAATAAATATATTCACTTGGTACCGAAATCAATTGTATCTCCAGGGAGTGAAATTAAACTAAAAAATACTACGATATTCTTCAGGTATAACAGGTGCGACCTTCACCTGGAAAAATACTGTATCTATATTGAGAAAGGAAGGTAATTCCCAGGAGCATTATTAAACTTGAATGAAATATTTTGCTAGAATAGAGAAGCTGTTTGTATTATAATACTCATTTTGTTGACAACCATGTGCCCAATTAGGCAATAGCTCCGATAGTAGCAATTATTGAGATTCTTACTATTCTGGTTCTTCTCAATTGTTGATATGACCTTTATACATTCAAATGGTGGGATTTCATCCGTATAATTTAGGTACATTATTTTAACAGTCATATATTGCTTATTGTGTTCCTGCATTTTATCACTCTTTAACAGCAATTGTTATTAGGGGTTGAAGAAGTACAATTGAAGCTTCTTACCTCAATGTAATACTCCTAGTAATTAAAGCTTTAATATTTGTTCTGGGTGGAGCTTCAATTCGCTTAGCGCAGAAAATGTAGCCCCCCCCCCGGGAGAGAGAAAATTATGCTATGCACAATTGAAAATAGGAGAAATCATGAAATAATTAAATCAAAGAATCATTCTATATACTTTAGAAATATATTTCTTTCGACCTTCCGTGTTAACAAGAATATTAGGAAGTTCATTTGTATTTAATAAATCAGATTTTGAATATTTTTGTTCAAATTTTAAAATTGAATAATGCACTCCACATTGAAATGTAGACCACAATGCGCAATTTGGTTTTACTAGAGGCGAATTAGTAAAAGAATATTCTACAATGATAATATAATATCATGAAATATCATATAGTTGTATTTCAGATTTATTGTCTCTTTCGTTTCCAATGATTGTAAGGAATTATTATAAGAGAGTAGTTCGTACTTTTATCCCACATTTTGCTATATGAACTGTAATACAATAAGCCAATTGTTATCTCGATATTGATTGTTGTAGAGAGGTTCAATTCTGTTTTTACGAAAACTGGAGCTACACGAAAATAAATAGTTCATAACCAATTAGAATCTAACTCAATTCAGTATTCGGATTTATTCTTCCAGATTGGTATATTTGTTCCTGATAAGCACATCTAATCTCTCAATTAGGGCCGTCTCCAAGAAAAAATTGCGTTGACACATCGACATTGGCGTGCCGTTAAAAAATAATAGATAGGGGAAATAATTTTTTTTTTGACATTTTGGTGGGGAAAAGGGTATACCTTCACTCAATGAGTTGGACCTTTCCCAAATCTATTAGACAAAAAATGCGATACGGGTATATCTCCGATTCATTATTCATTGTTTGATCTGTCTATGTTCAAGGGTATACCTTCACTCAATTAGTTGGACCTTTCCCAAAAATATCGGACAAAGGAAGTGGTACGTTATGAAAATTGTGGGGAATTTTTATTTTTTCAAAATAGTACATGCAAGGTACAATAGAGGCAAAATAGTTCAAAAAAATTGCGTTGACAGATCGACATTGGCGTGCCGTTGTTTACTTTACGGGAAATAATTGCCATGACATTTTGGTGAGGAAAAGGGTATACCTTCACTCAATTAATTGGGTCCTTTCTGTCCCAAAAATATTAGACAAAAAAAGTATATCTCCGATTCATTATTGTGTTTATCATTGTTTGGTCTGGCTGCCTGAATTTTGAAAATTGTGGGGAATTTTTAATTTTTCAAAATTACAATAGTGGAAAATATTTCATGGTATAAGCTGAGGATAAAGAAATGGTAGTTTTCTCTGACTTAAAGAGGCGGCATTGCTTATAAATGTTATAAGGTAACTTATTTGTAAACTCTTGAATATAAATAGCCAAGAAAGCCTTCTTCTTAATGTAGAATCCAAAGTTTAAAATAAACATCACAAATAATCACAAATATCGATAATGAAGTTTAGCTTTTCCTCCCTTTTACTTTTAGCAGGAAGTCTTACTGCTGCTAGCCCAGTTGCTAAATCTGCTCCAGCTCCAATTCTTAATCAAGCTGCTGTCGCTGCTGGCAAGGCATATTTCGGTACTGCCACCAACCAAGAACAATGGAATGATACGGAGTATGTCAAGGTTATGCTTGAACAATTTGGTTCATTGACTCCCGCTAATGTTCAAAAGTGGATGTATACTGAACCAGAACAGGGTGTTTTCAACTATACTCAAGCCGATGAATTTGCTGATTATGCCTTGGCTAATAAGAAAATTCTTTTATGTGATACTCTTGTTTGGTATGAAGAAGCACCTGCTTGGTTATCTACAAAGCAATGGACAAAGGAAGAGTTGCTTGATGTTATTTATCAACACGTTTACAATGAAGTTTCTCATTTTAAAGGAAGATGTTTCTCGTGGAATGTTGTTAATGAAGCCTTAAACGATGATGGTACTTGGAGAGAAAATCTTTATTATAATGTTACTGGTACTGATTATATTGTTACTGCATTTGCAGCTGCAGCTGCTGCCGATCCATTTGCTCAACTTTATTATAATGATTATAATATCGAGTCTCCAAGCGCAAAAGCTACGGCAGCTGAAAATTTAATTAAGTTAGTTCAACAAAATCATGTTAAAATTGATGCTGTCGGTCTTGAATCTCATTTCATTGTTGGTGAAACTCCTTCTGAAGCCCAATTACAACAACAAATTCAAGCATATATTGATTTAGGTATTCAAGTTGTCATTTCCGAACTTGATATTAGATTTGATACACTTCCACCAACTGAAGCTGGTTTAGCACAACAGACTTCTGATTACCAAGCTTCAATCAACTCCTGTGTTAAGGCTGGTCCTAAATGTATGGGTATCTCAGTCTGGGATTTCGATGATGCTTACTCATGGATTCCAAGTACTTTTGCTGGACAAGGTGATGCTGATTTGTATTACGCCAACTTGACTGCCGCTCCTGCTTTCGAAGGTGTTATTTCTGCTCTTGAAGCCGGCGCTGTTAAAACTTCCTGGTGGCCATTCTAAATGGAAATCTCTCTGTTTATTTGAGTTGCTGGTTCAATTTCATCTATGTTTAATTGAGTTTCCGGCCCAATTTTCAATTTTTTAAATCTTCTATTTTCGTTAACAAAAGTTTTCTTGTTTCGTTTTGTTTCTTTTGAGTTAGTTCAAATACAATTTTTCACGTATAATCTCCAACTAGTGTAGTATAAGAAAATCCCGTAGACAAGAAATTATTATTGTTATATCTCTGTGATCAGAATTCTCGTGGGTTGAGTTGCAAAGATAATGCCAAATGTGTAGAATGTTGTTTCGTTGATCCTTTAACAAAGCCGCTAAGTTGACAGATTATAAATATTTAGAATTTTACCATTCTCTCCCTTTAAAATAACAAATATCTTCACTAACTCTACGTCATTTTTAGCTAGTTCCATTTACTTAGATCCATTTTACAGGGGTAAAACAAAAAAATAAAATAAAAGAAAGCCCCGTTACCAGAGACACCCCCCCCCCTCCTCGAATAAATTTGATACGCAAATATGGTTTACACAAAGGCGGTCGACCAAACCTCGGAATTCGCGCGAATGATACCGTGAAACTCCAAAAGTGCGAGTGTTATATCTACAGTATTTTTCAGATAAATGTCGCACCTCTTGTATCCGGTAACTGATTATTCGTCACTCAGAAAAACCTGGTGCTCCCAAAAAATTTACGTTGTGTTGAATTCAATTTACTGATAATGAAATAATATATTTTCATACTATATAATCTAAATAATTCGTACTACATAATTCTAAAAAAACGCAGAGTATATAAATGTGAATTCGTTATAGTAGTAAACCAAATTGCTCGAAAATAAATCCAGCTCAGTCTCTTCTTGGAATCATGTATCGTCATTATAACACATTAACCATCATCACTTATTCAATAGGAAAAGTAGAGTAAAGAGTTAGAGGAGTAAAGTAAAGAGTAAACAGTGTGTGGGAGTGGTGACAAAAGTATTTCCACTAGTATAAGTAAAATGAATGTTTTGTTGATTTTGTGATATTGTGTATTTTGTTACTAAATTTAGAAATAAAAATATTCTCAGGGCGGATTTTTTTCTCGTTCTTCACCCATACTCACCAAAACAAAAATAAAAAAAGGAGAAGATTGTTTTTCAAATAAGCAACAAGCCAGCCATCAACAACAACAACAGACAACCAACCAACCAGCCATTCAAATTGATTAGATTAGATATGATATGATATGAATCACAGGGTTGTAAAGTTATCATTGTACCTACATGATTTTCTCTCCCCTACCCTACTACCCCCTATCTATCTATCTATCTATCTCTACTTATCTACGTAACTTACTTTACTTTACTTATTTTTGTGATTTATCGTCTAAATTTTTTATATAATCAAAATAAATAAAGTAAATAAACACCCCATAACAGAGTATAGATTTTTACAATGAATGAATGAATTGAATAGGATAAAACAATCAATCTATAGTTTAAAAAGCAATTGTTGTACCTGAATCTACAAAGAATATGAGAATTATTATACAAACAAAGTAAATAAAATAAACAAACGAATTTCAGTACTCAGATAAATAGTAGTATGAGCCATTGGGGTATATCCATCATTTCATATTACATATTTTGAATGGGATATCCCCATAGCCATCATCGTCATATCATACGATAATCTATTATCCATATGATAATTGATATATGATTGCTAAAATAAAACATGAGTATAATAAAATCCTTTTGTGATGGTTATATATATTAGTTAGCCGGTTCCTAGCCTAGCCTAGCAATTATAAAAAATTTAAAAGGGAATGTGTAAATGTGTGTATATCTCGTCAAAACTTTTTATCTTTTCACCCCATTTTCTTTAGTGTTGTTGTTTTCTGTGTCTATCTACTGACCCTTACATCCTTGACTTACTTACTTAACATATTTATTTGGTGATTGTAACTCAGTCTTATAATAATCAATTACCCAGTTGGTAAGTTTAGTGTGGCAAAAACAGAAACAATAACACAAATCACAAATCAACAAATCAACAAATTAAAAAATTTTCACATTTCTCGAGGCGGCATCAAAAAAAAAAATTTGTTTTTTTGTACTGTCAAAAATTTTATAAGTGGAGGAGGAGGAGATTTATTTATTATGATTATAAAGTAAAATAGGTATATTACCTAATTAGTTTATAAGTGCATTAATTAATTGCATATATTTAGTAGATGTTAGTGTAATATAATGTATGTATGTAAGTATGTTCATTCATTTATACCATATACCATTTATTATTACAATAAAAGAAAAGCTTATCTTTTATCAACCATTTAATAGGAGGAAAGAATTGTATGTATAATGGTTTATAATACCCAGAAAACTTATTGGATAAATTAAAGCTTTATTTTTCTTGTTAGAGTTAGAAATTTTGTTGAATAATAATGGATTGTTGAACGAACGAACGAACGAACGAACCAACACTGGCCCCTTTTTTTGTGTTAACACAGTGGTTAAGTGCTAGATAATAATATAAAATAAAATAAATAAATATTTTTAAACAAGTGGTAACACTTTTTCTTTTAAACAAGTTAAAAACAATAATAAAACACAATAATAATACACAATAACTAACTATCTGTCTCTCCCTAATTTCCCTTATTCTCACAACCTAAATTGAAAAATTTCTGAGTTTTTGACACACTCGTTTTCTCATACAAAATTTTTTTTTATCCGTTCGACTCCTAAAAAAAACTGCTTTAATTAGAAATTTATATAAACATTAATTAATTGAATAAGGAAATTTATATACATAAAAACTTTTTTGACATCTTTCTATAATTTTAATAAATTTTAATAAATTTTAATTTAACCTTCTTTCTTTTCTTTCTCCTTTACTTTCTTTTCTTTTCTTTCTTTCTTTCTTTCTTTCTTACTTCATCTAATATCATTCTTTCGCTTTCATATTAGTGTCCACTACTTACTTGAAGAATGCAATTCAAACAAGTACTTGCCGTCTCTGCCTTGGCTGGTTTAGCCCTCGGTGCCAATAATAGTATGTATCATAAATTTTTTAATTGAATTCCAATTCTAATCCAATTCCAATCCATAAATTTCTTCCATTTCTTTTAGGGTGGTAATCGAAAAGTATCAATAATATCAATGTTCAAGTCCAGTCTATCAACAATAATCATTTCATAATCAATTGCCTCGAGCCATATCATTACTAGATGTTTGTTTCTCGGGATTTGTCCAACCATCCCTCCCTACCCCCCCTATATCCTTGATCTTCAATTGTATGTGTGTGATAATTCTTTTTGAATTTTCAATTGGAAGGTTTGGGGCTTGCAGGGTTAAGGTTGGTTTGATGTAGACGCTTTCCTATCGATTCAACATTGATTTGGGTTTCATTCGTTGATTAAGGAGGAGATTTTTTTTTATATGTATAGGGGAGAGTTTTGTCTTTTTCACGAGTGAGAGAATATGAGAGGATTACAGATTGTCTACAATTGAAGAATCAGAAATCTCCTATAGAAAGGGTCCAATAATTGATTAATCCTTAATATTTAGATTAAAGACTAGAACTAGAATGCATGAGAGAAATTGAAAATGGATGAAATGAAAATGGAATGGCTCCTCCCTAAACCAAAATTTTTTTAGAATTTATTTATTACCTCCTATTACCGGGGGGTAAGGCCCAATATTATTTTTCGAGGCGCAGATCAAATCAACAAAAAAAAATGAAATTTTTTTTATACAGGATTAGGTTTTGCGGGGACTGCCTGATTTGGCCCGAGAAATTAATTGGATGTTAATGGATAATTTGGAAATGTAATAATATAAACAGTTTATACTAACTTTTTATCCTTTTTTTAGACTCAACCTTAACTACCGCCACTCCATCAGTTTCCAGTGGATGTTCCTTTTCCGATTTCACCGCCACAAACTCAGCTCAAGTTGCTCAAGTTGCTGCTTGTACTACTGCCGTGGGTGATATTACTGTTCAAGGTACTGCCTTTGGTGCCATTGATATTACTGGTGTTCAAGCCATTTATGGTAATTTCACAGTTCAAAACGCTACTCTTGCCGTCACTCTTAATGCCCCAACTTTACAATTGGTCTCGGGTACTTTAGAATTGAATGCCAATACCATTTTAGCCGATGTTAATTTGGCTCAATTGACTACCGTTGATACTTTACATTTCAATGCTTTACCAGCTTTGGAAGCTACTGGTTTAACCAGTGGTCTTACCTCAGCCAATTCAGTTATTATTGAAGATACTGGATTAACTTCATTAGATGGTATTAATGTTTTCCAATTGGATACTTTTAATGTGAATAATAATGGTGATATTGATACTATTAATTCTGGTTTACAAAAAGTTACTACTCTTTTATCAATTTCTTATAATGCTGAAAAAGTTGATATTGTTTTAGATAAATTAACTTCAGCCAATACTGTTATTTTACAATCAGTTAATTCATTATCAACTCCAAATTTAACTGCCATTACTGGTTCTTTAGCCATTACTTTAACTTCATTAGATGTTATTGATTTCTCGCAATTGAAATCAGTTGGTAATTCTTTAACCATTGCTCATAATGATGATTTAGATCAATTGGAATTCCCAGTTTTAACTAGTATTGGTGGTGCTTTACAAATCTCAGATAATCCTTTATTAACTTCATTTGATGGATTTGGTAATTTGACTTCTATTGGTGGTGCTGTTAATATTAATGGTACTTTTGATAATGGTACTTTCCCAGCCTTAACCAAGATTGCTGGTGGATTCACTTTAAAGACTGATGGTGATTTATCATGTTCTGAATTTGAACAATTAAATTCCGATGGTGATATTAAGGGAGATAAATATTATTGTTCTGGTGCTGGTGGTGCTTCTTCTTCTTCTTCAAACAAGAGTGGTAACAGTGGTTCTTCAACTTCTTCTGGTTCAGGTTCTTCTGCCTCTGGTTCTTCAACTGCTTCTTCTACCACCAAATCTGGTGATGCTCCAGCTAACTCTGGTAAATTAGCTGCTATTGTTGCTGGTTTTGCTGCTGTTGGTGCTGCTTTCTTTTAAGCTGAAGTTAACCATACCTAACCTTCCCCTTCTCCAATCCCGAAAAAAAAATCAACCACAAATAAACAAATAAAAAAATCGACATCAATTATTAATAACAACAACAATAACAATCATCAAAATCATCATCATCATTAGCAAGAAACAATGACAATCATTTCAAAAAAAAACGGTCTGTTATAATTTAAAGGACCCACCTAGCCTTCTTTTTTATTTTATTTTTATATTCATTTAAAAATCAATTTCTTAAAAAAAAAATCTAATTTACTTTCTGAAAGGACAGTTTGATTCATGAAAAATAACTATTCTTCATCATTAGTGTTATATGATCAACCAACCAACCAACCAACTATCAATCACAAATTTTGTTTCAGAAATGTCTGTCTACTTATATAGTCCTTTTTTTATTATTATTATCTTATCTTGTTTGCTTAAATCAATCCTTTTATCTCTTTCTACTTACTTACTTTTCTTTTCTTTTCGTTACTGTTTTATTCTTCAATAATCTGCTAAGTAGTACTAATAATATTAATATTAATTTTAAAACCTTTGAAATTGTAGATAACTTGGTTTTGGGTTGTTGCTTAATTACAACGAGAATCATTTATTCGAATTATATTTATATGTACAAGGGGATAATTATCTATCTATTCATCTACTTCTTTATTTCCTGACTCGACTCTTCTCCTTCTGCTTCAACTTGAATATCATTCCCATTTAAATGTTCTATTAAGTTTATATTCAATAATTTGGCTACTTCCTTTGCATATTGATTACCCACATCTTTCACCGATAAGGATTCCAATTCCGGTTTTAAGGATTGAATCGAAGTTGCAGTTGTATTGGGTAATCCACACATTTCAAACGTATTTAAGAATTTTAAATCAGGTGAAATATTTAATCCAATACCATAAGAAGTTATGGCTCGTTGAATATTACATCCCACACTAGCGATTTTAAAATCATTCTTCTTTATCCAAACTCCAGGATTCTCATTGGTATAACTTGTAAGTTCATAATTCTTCTTAAGTAAATTTTGAACTGATTTTAATAATACAGAATCAACAAAACATCGAACTGTAAGATTTTTAAATTGTTTTAAATCTAATATTAAATATGCCACTAATTGTCCCTTTCCATGCCAAGTGATTTGTCCTCCTCTTTCCAACTGATGATATTTACATCCCATAGCCTCAAATCTTGTAATGTTCTCCACCATATTAGGATCTTGTTTTAATTTCTTTCCTCCCGTATAAACATTTTCAAATTCAAAGGTTAATAATGTGGGAAATGGTTTCATTTGAAGAATCTTGGCCAATAATTCATCTTCATATTCATTCAAGACCATCCCTTGGGAAGCAGCGACATATTGTTGTTTCTTGATCTTGCTTTCAATCTTCTTGAAATCAAGATTGGCATTAACCATCAATTTCTGAATGGCTTGTCCCTTTTCAAATGGAGTTATACCATCAAAATGAATATGTCTTAATGTTTTATAGTTTTCTATTAATGGGACAAACTTCGTAGTACAGCTTGAGCTCGAGGCTGCAGAAGAGCTGCTACTCGTACTATTATACCGTCTTAGAACTTGCACCCATCGTTTGTTCATCTTTCTGTGGTGATGTGATTACCAAACCTTGAAATATTTCAATCAAACAAAAAAAATTAATAATAATTTTAGAATATATTAAATTGGCAGCTCTTTTTTTTGTAGATTGAATTTATTGATACTATCAATTCAAAAGATCACATTAACACACACAGCACAAGTAATAAATGCTGGAAACCCCATTGAAGAAGAAGTCAATCATCAATGAACAGTTCCACTTGAAACCATCGCCATCGTTGACTCGTTTACCGTTGAGTAATACCCAGAAGAATCGACGCCCCACAACTGCAACAACACCTACCAATATCTCATCAAGAACAACAACCACAACCACAAATAATGCTAAGGTAAACTCAAGTAATGGAGTACGTGGTACTACTGGTAGTTACAACTCAACAGTGCAGGCGCTGCCAGTTACACCCTCAGGAATCAAAATGAACAAGAGGAGTATTGTTTCCAATGATTTCAAACCTAGATTAAAGAAATCATCAAATGATAATAATTATTCATCATCATCCAATACAATTGAAAACGACTTAATAATCAATTCAGAAGAGTTTAAGTTCCTATATAAGCTTTTTGTTCCTAATAAGTATTTGATTCGAAATAATAAAATGTCGGTGAATCATTTATTTGATCATTTACCATTAATTATCCCCTTAACAAATGTTGATAGGAAGGATTCATCACCTTTGAATTTCCAAATCCATTTATTTTTAAGTACGATTATGGTGAAATACGTCAATTCATGGTATCTTTCCAAATTAAACACAGATAATTGGGAAATTTTATCATTAATTTATCAAGTCATGATGGATTTCGTTAAGGATTTAAGTAATCGTGTAAATACGTTACTAAAGAACAAAGATAAGTTGTTGAATCTAATCGACGAGTCAACTTTGTTTATAAATGATCATCTTGTGGATTTAATCAATGATGAAGAAGATGATAATCAATATGATTTAAAGATATTTCATAAATATTTTGAAAATGCCAATTTCAAAAATAGTTTTCAATATAATCCTCATGAAAATCTTCAAAATATATTAGATGAATATTTAATTGCAAACCATATAATATTTGACCAAAGTGAAGATCCCATGATGTATTTTAGAATTTTGGTGAAAAATATATTGGAGACAATCTTTAATAATGAATCTAAAGTTAATCCATTATCGTCCACTATAATTACTAATTTAGTGGTACTAATCTTAGGTGATTTAGTTCTTTCACTAGTATTTGATAAATTATCTAGTCCCCAATTCATATTAAATGATATAATTAATAAGATAGTCGATAAGATAAGTGAATCGTTACAAGAGAAGAGTTTATCGAAGAAAGAGATTGTAACAGTTAAACTTTCATATTATGAAAGAATTCAACTTACGGTAAGCAAATCATATTCAAGATTAAGTAAATTCATCCTAAATACCAAGATAGAAACTTTATCAACCACAGACAATTTAGAAACGACCGATGGTAGAAATGAACTTGATGTTGATGTATTTGATAACTCCTTATTCCAATTAATTAATACAGTGACGAATTTCTCAATAAGGAGACCCTTGGTGGCTAACTTATTTGGATTTATGATGCTAGCGATTAAATTTAACTCTTGGATATACTCGAAATTGAATTCAATCTGCTCGACGTATTTGATGAAACGTTTGTCGAATTCTGCTTTCCTAAGTGAAGAAAGCCTTAGCAACGTTATGTCATCCTTGAGACTTTCTTTATTTTATAGGGAGGATTCGGAAGTTGAAACAAGGGAGGATGAGTCAAGTAGTATAACAATCGATGAATTGGTTGATAAGATATATGAATTGATAGTTCATAGGATACCTGACTGTTTGCCAAATACATTTATATTTAATAAGAGTCCAATTTTCGGTTTGAATAATGAAACTGAAGAGGTTTTGAAGTTAAGAATAAGAAGAATACTAATAATATTCAATTATAATGTTCCCACTTCGTCGTCGTCGTCCATCCATAACAACAATGAACTTAACGACAGTTGTGAACTTAATAAACTATTAATCATCAATCTCATAGATTGTATAGCTAGAAGTATATACCCAGAATTAGTTTAAAGTAGTTATGTGTTGATCATATACGTATTTTTGCAACTAATAAACTTTTCGAAAAGAAATTGAGTGCACCCAACTTAACCCAATTGCTCTTTTTTTTTTAATCCAAAATATGGGACCACTTAAAATTCAATACTGGTGGAATCCAACCTTTTGATAAACTTCCTATACAATTTTATGAATTAAACAATGATTCGAATTCTTCTCAGTCCAAGAGGTTTACAGAAAGCGCCTTCTTCATTCCTTATTCAACAGAGGCGGCAATTGGTATTCACAGCAGCTTTGACAGCTCTAGGATCTTTCCTATTCGATGAGAACAACCAATTGGCTTCCAAGATGGAAAGAGGTGAATTGCACAACAAGAACAATAAAAATAAGGATATCACATTAAAGACTGAAGATAAACCATTGTTCAGCAGACCTGAGCCCAATTATCCTGGTCATATACCATTATACAACCATGAAAAACTTTTAATGTTCTTGGGATCATCAATTGGTGCATATTTTCATCCTGAACGCAACGAGTTCATAGTTGCATTGGGTGAATCTACTGCTATAACTCCTATATTAAGGGCCCTACAAAGGAAAATGTTGTCAGATCCAGTTGGCAGGCAAATTCTAAGAGAAAGACCAAGAATTACATCTACTTCATTAGATTTGGATCATTTACGCCAATTGCCCCATGATTCTATTGGGAATACTTATATTAGATGGCTAGATAGAGAAGGTGTCAGTCCTGATACAAGAGTCCCGGTAAAATATATCGATGATGAAGAATTGGCTTATATTTATCAAAGGTATCGTGAATGCCATGATTTTTATCATGCTGTTACTGGATTACCTATTATAATAGAGGGTGAAATTTCCGTTAAAGTATTCGAATATATGAATATAGGTATGCCAATGAGTGGATTAGGAACTTTATTTGCACCATTAAGATTAAAGTCATCTCAAAAGGAAAGATTGTATAATATATATTATCCATGGGCTATTAAAAGTGGTTTAAATTGCAAACCTTTAATCAATGTCTATTGGGAAAACATCTTAGATAAAGATATTAATGAATTTAGAAGAGAAATGGGTATTGAAACACCACCTGACTTGAGGAACTTACGAAAGAGTTACTTTGAAAAGTTGAAAAAGGCTAAAAAGATTGTGTAAATAGTTAGCTTAAAATCAAACAATTTATAAAGTAAAATAATAAATTATAATTAGAAATCATTTCTTTTTAGAAGATGGTGTAAGTATGTAGGTAGATGTGGAATCCCGAATTAGTATAAAGTAGAAATATGTATTTTAGTTTTCTTGTGATTGCTCCATTTGGTTTGCTATCACTAAAAATGAGATGCTAAAAATGTTACAAACAACGGAATTTCATATTATAACAATTTTTGACGATTTTATTTGTGTCAATTTTTACAATACAATTGGATTTTATTCTATTCATGATACTTGTTCTTTATTACAAGATAGAATAAACCCAAGGGATATCATATCATGTCACAATTACTTTATACGTACTTTTTGAAAAAGGTAAGTCCCATTTACTAGACCATCTAGACCCCACAAATACATCTCATTTGACACAAGTTACTAACAACTTCTTTGCAGACTCAATTAGACCACATTGTACCAGTTGGACCAACTGAAGACCCATACTTTGAGGCTATACCTGATGACGAATTACATTTTTACCAAAGAAAAGGGGCCAGAAGAAGAAGAAAGTTACCTGGTTTTATTCCAGCAAAGGATTTAAAAATATTGGAAAGTGTTAAGAAACAAGCCTATCGTCTTGATTTACAATTGAGTTTATGTGGATTTAGATTAGGCTGGGCTGGTGTAATCGGAATCTTTCCATGGGTAGGAGATCTTTTTACATTATTCTTAGCATTAAATGTTTTGAATACTGCCAGACAAGTCGATGGAGGTTTACCAGCACTTATTGAACTGAGAATGTTATTCAATATTGCTATGGATTTTGGAATTGGATTGATTCCATTTGTTGGAGATGCTGTCAATATTATGTATAAATGTAATTCCCGAAATTTTGTTATATTGGAACAACATTTGGTTCAAAAGTATGGTCATACTCAACCAATTCCAGTTTTGGCTAACAATAAGAAACATGAAGCTGGTGAACCTCATTTAACAACAGACGATGTACCATTAGAAGCTATTCCACCATCAGCTAATACAAGAGCAAAGACGAGAGCAAAAGCTTAAAGGAATGAATACCTTTATATTCATTATACTTTTTTCCATAAAAAACTAACATTACCTATGTATAACCCCTTTCTATATGTGTAGACTATGTAATAATTTAAATACACACAGATATTTTACCCCGATGCAATTAACGTTCTTGAAACTTTTGCTCCAACAAATTCATTCGTTGTTGGAAATCCTTGGTGAATATCAGCAATTGATCTAACTTTAAAAAATCTAATTCTATTTCATTACATTGTTCCAATAATTTATCAATTCCTTTTAATTCTTCTGATAAATTCAATTGATCTTCAAAATAATTGACTTCTATTAACTTTTGTTTATTTGATATTGATTGGTATGTGATATCTGCCAAATTTGATATATGATCATTTATCTTATAGATTAAATAATCATAACTTAATGCCAACTTTCGTAATTCCAAAGGATCAGAGTCGGGATCTTCATCTGACAATTTATAATCATGTAGCCCATTTGAATTTCCATTGCTACCAGAAATACCTACACTGGTCTGTGATTGCTCCTTTGGTGGTGGTGATGGTGGTAGTGCTGGTAATTGATTTAGTGTGGGGGAATGCCTGTTTTGTTCCGATGTGAAATCGTTCAATTCTTCACTCTCTCGACTCATTCATATACAATTTATTCTATTCTATTATCCGTAAACCATCTGAACCTAATGAATAGAAGACAAGATATTTACTCGTTTTTCTATATGATGAATATGTAGTTGTTGTTCATTGATATCGTCTCCTTTTTATTTTCTCGGAAAAAAATGGTTCATCCTAATCCCCAACGAGGCAAAAAAAGGGTTAACACACTGCACATTTTTTAACCTTCAAGTATAGTTAGATCATACATACATCACTTATCAATTGGATCCAATTAAGGCGTAGGAAGCAAAAAGAAGATCATTCCATAATCTCAACATGTCAACTTCTTCTTCTTCTAGCTCATATTCCCTTTCGAATATCAATCCAAAGTTGTTAAGAAGAATTTATCGTGCTTGTCGACCATCCAACAATGAACCAAATTTAGCTTTAAACTTGGAAATCTGTGATTATATCAATGCCAAACAAGGATCCACCCCACGAGATGCAGCAATTGCTATCGCTAAGTTGATCAGTCAAAGAGACCCTCAAACTTCAGAGTTGGCCATTTCATTATTAGATAATTTGGTCAAGAATTGTGGTTATCCATTTCAATTACAAATCTCTCGTAAGGAGTTTTTAAATGAAGTCGTTAAAAGATTTCCTGAAAGACCTCCTGTTAGATATACTAGGGTTCAAAGATTAATCTTGGCTCAAATTGAAGAATGGTATCAAACTATTTGTAGAACTTCCAAATATAAAGATGATTTTGGTTATATCAAGGATATGCATCGTTTATTAGGTCATAAAGGTTATGTGTTCCCAGAAGTTAAAGTTGAAGATGCTGCTGTGTTAAATCCATCTGATACTTTGAAGTCATTGGAAGAATTACAAAAGGAAGAAGCTATTGTTCATAGTGCTAAATTACAAGAATTAATTAGAAGAGGAAAACCTCAAGATTTACAAGAGGCTAATAAATTAATGAAAATCATGGCTGGTTTTAAAGATGACAATGTTCAAGAGAATAAGAAACAAATCAATGATGACATAGCAAGATTAAAGAGGAAAATTGAAATCTTAGCAGAAATGTTAAATAGTATTCAAAATTCTGGAGGTAAAATTGATGATTCCAATGAAGCAACTATTGATTTATATTCTTCCATCAAAAGTTCACAACCTATTGTGACTACAATTATCGAAGAAGAAAATGAAAATGAAGATAAAGTACATGAATTATTAGCTTTAAATGATAATATTAATTCTGTTATTAACAAGTATCAATTGTTAAGAGGTGGTAAAGTTGATGAAGCTTCTAAGATAAAGGTTTCTGGAGGTCCTGCAGCCGCTAAAGCTGCTGCTGAAATCAATTTGATTGATTTTGATGATGATGATGACAATGAAAATAATCAAGGTGAAGATCAAGATCAAGGTTATACTGATTTATTAAGTGATTTAGCTAATTTGGCATTTACTCCTCAATTTCAAAACACTACCAGTAATACTGGCAATAGTCTAAATGAATTAAATCTTTTTGGTTCTGGTGGTTCAATTGCATTAGGTTCTAATATACCTACCCATAATTCAAGTACTCCATTACAGCAACCCAAACCAACCAATTCTGGTAATGATTTTGATTTATTAGGTAGTAGTGGATTAAATTCTCCTTCTCCACAATTACAATCTAATGTTGCATTAGATCCATTTGGATTAAACTTTCCAAGTACAACTCCAAGTCAAATTCAATCTTCTAACCTGCCAGCTACTTCTCAACCCAAATCGAATATTTTAATTGAACAATCTTCCAATCTTAAAATAGAAATCAGTGCCTTGTCTAATTCATCCAATCAATCATTCAAAGGGAAAGTGATATTGAGTAATCCTGCTACCAATACTTTAAATCAATTAAAGTTTTTAATTGCCGTTCCAAAATCATGTAAATTAGATTTGAGACCGCAATCAAGTGATACATTATATGGATTTGCCAATGGTGGAATCACTCAAGATTTCACAATTGAAAATTCTCAAAATAAACAATTGAAGATTAAATGGAAAGTTGAGTATGTTCTTAGTGGTACTAAGGTAGAAGCTACCGGTGTTAATGTTTTAAACGAATAGATTTTTATTTCTTCCTGATAATTGTTTTGTCCCTGTCGTTGCTGTTTTTTTATTATTTCATACTTGTTAATTGTTATTATTATACATTCGTATTAGCCCTTTGTATTCCTTTTAGCTCCATATGTCTTTACGTACATTTCGATATCTTTTTATGCGTTAATTTAAAAGAATACAATCATTTATATTTGATATTCACATATCGATACTACGTAAAGTAGATAAGAAAACAATAAATTATGTATCATAAAGAAAATCCCAAACATGAAATCAAACCAAAATCGAACGGTTGAAAACAAAAAAACTATAAACAAAACTAAAACTAAAAGAAACAAAAACGTGAAATGAACGAACCTTAAAAATATCCTTATGGTTTAACTAATGTATAGTCGATTATGAATATAAATCCATTATCGACTTGTTTAACCGATTGAACAGGAATCCATCCAATACTCTTCTTTTGCTTCTTTCTAATAACCAGAACCCAAAATTCTTCAGTAGTTCCATCTTGTTTAATTTTTAAAATATCTCCACTAATTAATTTAGTTTCAATTAATTTCTCTTCATTATTTATATTTAAATTCTGTTCGAAATTTATAACAATATGATTCAGTAAGAAACTTTGAATGTTTTTGCTTAAAACCTTCTCAACGGTTTCATCATCCATCTTGTCAGTTATTGGATTGGGGAATTCCCAAGGTTTTAATCCATTCAAATTGTTAGCAATAGCATCATTTGTAGGAGCAATGATGATCATGGTTTCATTAAGTAATTCAGTCTTTTCAGAAAATTCTTCTTGATCTCTAATATATCCTGACATAATAGAAATTGATTGGATTTGAGGTAATACAGATTGTAAAATGTTCAGTTTGGAGTCTTCTTCCATTAAAGTAAACTTGAATTGTTGTTCTTCACTTCTTTTATCATACGATTCTGCTTCATTCTTGATAGCATCTTTGAATTTAATCAAGTCAATAGTAAATTTAGCATCTCGTTTACTGAAATCATCACCTTTGGCTTCATCTTCCAAGGCAACTTTGAAATCAGCCAAGTTTACTACTCTTTTAGCGTCTCTCTTTTCTTGTGAATATGCTTCATTTTGAACGGCTGCCTTGAAGGAATTTAAATCAACTAAATTCTTAGCATCCCTTTTATCATTCGATATTTCTTGTTGTACTTCTCTCTTGAAATCCTCTAAATTTACAACATTTTTGGCACTGGCTAAACAGGCAAGTAATGAAACTATAACTATTCTGCTGAACTGCATGATTAACGATATATGTTTAATGATTAGGTTTATCGTTTGAAGAAATAACAATCTTTTAAAACATCCTATATCTTTTTATTTGATGACCCGTAACACTCAGTGAAAACCTGTAAAATTTTAAAGTTTTTTGCTTTTGCAGGTTAGAATTTTGTATGGAGATTTCGCTTTACATAGTTATACAAGAGTAACCAACCATCAATGAATGCATTGGAAGAAGAAGAGCTGGGTATTATACTACAATGACTTGGAAGTAGAACGAAACATCGTCTATTATTACCGTTTAATAAAAGAAATAACTCTAAATTACATAATAACCTAAAAATACATAATAATAATACAACAACAACATATCATGAACTTAAATGAAGTAATACATTCTTGTAATTCATATCTAGTTATTCAACATTAGAATTAGCAGTACTCAACTCTTATGTCCTCATAAATATCTTGCTAAACTAATCTTTAATCTTTCCTTCTTATTTCTTAAGAACTTCAACCTTGTTAACTTTGATTCATCAATTTTACTTATTTTATTTAGAGGGATTGAAGTACCAGTAGACGTTGAAGCAGCAACTGATCCACTTAATCTAACAGCTTGTAAATCAAATTTATTCTGTAGATTTATTTTCTTCTTATTTAATTTTATTAGTTCTTTATCGATGGTTGTTAATAATGTATTCAATTGAGGTTCAACTTGGACTTTGAAGTTGGTCTTAGCACTATTCAAATCAGATTCAGGTATCAATCCAAATACTCGTTTAGTTAATAAGACTTTTTTGATTCGAGGGACATCCTTGGTTGTATTATATAATAAATTATAAGAATCATCTAATAAATCAACTGATTCACGTAATGAACTTATACAATTTGATAATGTATTGTATGGCTGAGTCATTTCTGTATGATAATCCAATCTTTCACACCGATACTTGTTGTGATGTTATATAGCTTCAAGTAGTAGTAGTAGTAGTAGTATTTGATTCGATATCCTTATCGTTATCGTAATTAGTTAGTTAGTTATTTGCTTAGTTGTTGTTTATTGTTGTTGTTATGAATTACACGACTAACAAAAAAAAAAGGCAGCCAAAAAATCAGTACACCAAAATCTTTTTTAAAGGTTACGATCTCTTGATTTCAATAGAAGTAAATCTAACTTTAAGGGAGGAGGACTTATTCCATACCCCAAATATCATAATTACACATTAAAAGAACCCAATCAAACTCACTGTATAGTCTTCAATAAATGTTAAACGAGACATCTATAGATCGTTATCTGTGTGTTATAATAGAAAATTCCTAATAGAGCAAGGGTAAGGATCAGGTTATCATTATTCCCACCATCCTCAAAATAATAAAATAATAATAATAATATAATGACAGATATTCCATTGACTCTAGAGGTTGAGACTCCTTCGATCCAACCTTTCCCATCTACTAACACTGATCATCTTGATGATGATATCAATAATCGTTCAGCAGTTCGAATAAATTCAAAAAATTTCGTGGTTGTAGGGAATAGGAAAAGATCTAATTCACAATCACAAGTTGTAGCCACATCAACTCCACCACCACCATCATCTACTTCCAACACTCCTCCTTCTGCTTCCAATGGCTCATCATCTTCAGCCACGTCTATTTCATCTAGTATTAGTCGTCAACATACCTTACAACCTAAAAAGAGAACTCAATTGCAGCATTATGTTACTTTACTTCCCTTGAATGATACTTTTGTAAAGAAACATTTACCAGTGTCTACATTCCCAGAAACAACAAAACTAGGTCGTCCTACAGGAACGAAACATCGACCTGATGTTACAAATGGTTACTTTGAATCTCGTGTTTTAAGTAGAAATCATGCCCAGATTTATATTGATCCATCAACGGGGAAACTAATGTTACAAGATTTAAATTCATCTAATGGAACGTATGTCAATGAAATAAAATTGGCCGATGAACCTGTGGAAGTTAATATTGGTGATATAGTTTGCCTTGGTTTTAATGTTCAGACCGAATCAACTCATAAACAAATCACTCTTCGTATTGAAAATCTAAGTGTCATACCTAATATAAGTTCCAATCTTAACGTTGATCTCAATTCAACTTCTTCTGCTTTATTTAAAGATGATAGTAGTATTGAGTTCAAACATTTAAGTTTTATTGAAGATATTTATCGTCAAATTAAAGCTCAAGAAGAAGATAACGAAGAACGATTTATTAAGAAACAATCACAATTACAATCACAATCAGAAATCGATTTAACATTTGATAATGCTATGTTTGGAGATATAAATCCTAATCTAGAAGACAATTTATTGGGATTATTTTCTTGTGCTAATTCCGGGATCTATAATAATTCACAAATCACTAATTCAAATACTTTTGAGAATGTAATTAATTTATTGGTTATGAATTTATCAAAAATAAAACAACAAAATAATAATTTAAATTCAATAACTCAATTTTTAAATAATTATCAAACTGTTTTATCAACCATCAATACAAGGTATTTAGATAAACAATTCAAACTTAAAAGTACATCTATGGCCAATGAATTAATTCTAGAAAAATCAAATAATGTGAAATTACGAGAATCCATTAAATCACTTGAAAAGGAAACTATTAAACTGAAAGATTATTTAAATCAAAAGGTTAAAATAACAGAAAAGGATCGAGATGAATTAAGTAAGAAAATTGATAAATTAAAGGTAAAATATGATAATTTAGAACTTCAACTTGAAGCAGAAAGAAAGAAGAATGATCTAGCATTGAAGAAAGATTTACCTGAGTTTAAAGATTCTTCAGATGAAATATACGTTGATGACTATAATCATCACATGAGTAATGATCAACTTGGTGAAAAGGAACCCAATAATAGTAATCATTCTGATTATTACCACATCCATAATAATAATAATAATAATAATAATAATAATAATAATAACAATTCTACTGATACTAATAGTATTGTTAACAATAGTAATAACAAAAAGTACGAGGGTTACCATAATGGGAATGGTAATAACAATATGAATAATAATCATAACATAGAATTAGTTTCGGATTCTACTACGACAAACGGATCTAGTACATATTCCAATGGCAGTGAAGTTACCCCATCATCGAATAATAGTGTCATGAATGGCGCTCTACATCGAACATTGACACCTACTACGCCAAGTCAAAATAACGGATCTAGTAGAGAAAGAAATGATAGAGTTGAATTGACTCCTCCTATATCTGATCATGAAGATGCAGGAGACCTTGAACAAGAAATCGACGAGGTGATCGAAAACAGAAACCTAGCAAGAGATCAAGAAGGATCCATAGAAGAGGACATCTCATCGGTAGTTTTTCATGATACACAGGAACCATTGCTGCATACCACTGAGGATGATGAGGATGATAGCGAGGAAATAACAGTTTCAACTTCCACAGTTTTAAAACCAACTACATTTGATTCAAAATATTCAACAGAAATACTCCTTGTATTAGTGTCAGCATTCTTATTAGGGTATATCATAAGACGTCCTCCCGATTTGGAATATATATATAGTTCTTTAAATAGGTTATAAAATTAATAATAAGACATTTTTATTTAAAAATAGTTTGTTATGCAACAAGAATGTTAAAAATGTTAAAATCAGTTTGTTTAAGTATGGCAAGACTATTGCGAAAATTAAAGTAGCAAGTACAAAAAAAAAATAAGGTAAGGACAGCTTTAAAGAAGATACACACCAACTTGATAGACTAACACTTATAATGACAATCAATACAATAGATCAATTGCAAGATTTACTTGTGGATGAAAGTATTTACAATTACTTGATCTATTTAGTTGAAGATCAGGATGAACTCGAACAAAAAGAACAAGGAGAATCCAAGATTATCAACACTCTAGAGCTATTCTCCTTTGGAACCTTTAAGGATTATTTGAAGTATAAGGAACAATTCGAGCTATTATTAAATGCTAGTTTGATTAAACTAGTCAAATTAAGCATAATATCATTTGTGAACGACTCAGAAGGATATAAATTTAAATTCGCCATCTCCAGTATATTAGATAATGAAAAATATGAGATTGGCAAGGGACTACAGTTAATCAATCTTGAATTTGATGAAATTATAATATCCATGATTGATGATGGTTTGATAGAAGCTAAAATAGACAATGATTCACTTGTTCTGTTCAGATCCATTGCATTAAGAGATTCATATTCTAAAGTGTTATATAAATTAAAAGTACTAGATGAATCCAATGATATACCTACTCGTTCCTTACAATATTCATTCAATCAAATTCAAGAGTGGTATAATGATAAATTAATCCCATTGGGGATAAGTGTCAATGATAGAAAACTAAGAGGTTCATTTGGTCAGCTGGTACCTGAATTGATGTTACAAGAAGATTCAGTGCTGTCACCAATAAGTCTTGATCAGGACATTAAGGAGAACACAAGAAAGAGAAAGACCCCAGATAATTCTTCATGATAATATAATATATATATGTATTTATGTATTATATATGATTGAATACTAAGTAACTTAAAAATGAATAAATAGTTAGATATACCGGCGACGAAGATCCATCCGTAATAACTACGTGGTTTCTGAACGGCCGACTACTATAACTGCGATGGATGAATATGATTGTACAATTGTTTATGAATAAACGAATGAACGTATGAATGAAGGAATGTATGAATTGAAAAGGGTGGATGGATTATGCAATGGAGAAAGGGCTCGTAGTAATATATTTAAGCATACCATGCCTTCTTAATTATTCCAGAAATACCGCCATCTTCCTTAGTTTCAATTTGATAGACACCATACCCTGCAACACCAGTACCAAATGTTAACAAGTATACGGCATAGTTATGTAATGAACCAAATACTCTCTTTGGAATATAATCAATGATACAGGATTGGAAACCAACAAATACATGATATAATAATAAAGCAGACAAACCAGAATCCAACAAGGTCGAAGTTCCAGCAACCAATGGGGACAAGGTCAATGGAACTAAACCAATAGCCACAATCCTTTCAGAAGTCCAATGATAAGAACCTTCTAATTTATGTTGTGCTGGAGGAATATAAGCATCATTGACAGTTCCGACAATATATCCGGGAGGTTGAGCAATCTTAATACCACGAGTGAAAGCGGGTATAATGGATTTGATTGATAAGGCAGAACGACCTAATCCAACACGGGATGATAATGATAACATGTTTTGTTTGAATCTTTTAATGTAAGCTGAGGTTGTTCAATTATCTAGTATTAAAATTTTTATAAACTTCACCCCCGGACTAAAATCTTTTTGTTTGTTTAAAGGCTCCTGGTATTATTTCTTACTTAAAGGAAAATTTGATTGGTCGGATTATATGCCGGAATTTTAACTATGACAGAATTCTATACATACTATTATGTTGTTTAGCTATATACATTTTAAATACTTGTAAGAGTAGTAGTAGTAGTAGTAGTAGTAGTAATTGAAAGTCAAGGTCTTATATAAAGCTATATACATGTGTAAAGAAAGAAGACCATTGTTATTATTTATTCGACGTCTTCATCTTCAATCTCTTCTATTTCAGGAAGTTTCTGAGGAGCACCATACCTCTCTGATAATGGTTTTTCAATTATACCCAATGGACCACGATGATAAATGATTCGACTAAATCTATTTATAAGACTAAAATACCAATCATCATCTAAAGAAGTATCTGAGAAATTAGTCAATTCCAGTCTCATCCTTTCACATCTTTTCTTGGATGTTAAATCATGTAATGAATCATACATTACGGTTAAATTCTTTAATACTTGATTTAGTATACCACATAAGGCAGGAGAACTATTATGTTCAAAGAAACATTCTTCTATTATTTCTTCATTCCAAGAAATAGCGTTCTTTTTAAATCCTTTATGCCATAAGATTTCACTTATATATGATTTAATCTTAATAATCAAGACTTTTAAGTTTTGTTCATTAGCATTGAAATATGGATAATTAGATTGATCGGATTCACCTGATTGAATTGAAGATCTAATTGTAGTTAATGCCTTCAAATTAGTCAAATAAATATTTAAACTTTGATTAAAGTCATCCGTTTTAGTTAGACTAAATGCTAAATCATTAAGACATCTTAATAATTCATCTGTCAAGACAGAATTATCTTGTAATAAATATTCATCATTTAACTTTATACTAGTGGGAAATGTTTTCCGGATGTTCAAGATAGATCTTTTCAAATATTGAATTCTATCATCACTACTATAACAAACCTTACTTAATAATCGACAACATTCTGATAATTTTTCAATATCTCCCAACTTGAAAAATAAATCATCATCATCAATTATTGAAGTTAACATATGAATAGATGCATTTAATTGACCCTTGGCTAAGAGTGCCTTACTATACCTCAATATAATATCAACATAAAAGTTTGAAAAATCATTTGATTTATGATATACTAAAGTTTCAGTACTAATTAATGGGATTTCAAACTTGGTCTCATCAATTTCAACATCAGGATTCTCTTGTTGATATAAGTCAATTAACAATCTCTTATAATGTTTGACAGCATATCTTGGACTTCTTAAAACATCATCTTTATTTATGGCTTTAACACAGGTGATTTGTTGTTTGAATGTCAAATCCCAAAATGGAATATGTTGTCTTTCATCAGCATCATAATAAATAAAGTAAAGGGATCCAAGTGATACTATCAAACCTCCAATATAAGCACCAGCAAGGATATTTATTATAAATCCATAATTCTTGAGTGCCCCAACATTACCAGGTAAGATATTCAATGATCGTCTAGGAATAAATGAGGTATTTAGCTTCGAATTTAATGACTTGAACTGAAAATTATTAGCCACATTCCTCCTGAGTTGACTTCTTAGGAACATTTCTCTCCAAATATAGTTCTTGCCTAGTCTAGTCTATTCTGTGTTTGGAATTTTAACTTAACATATGGAGATTAATTCCGAAGAATAAAAAATTAGAATTTTTTTTGTGTGTATTTTTAGTCAATATTTATAAATAGCTTAAGCTTATTAACATACCATGCAACAAAGGATATGACCTACTAGACTGAAGATGATGACGATGAATAGGAGAGCATCTAAGGCAGAGCCATCTGACAAGGTACAAGAAAACCCCGTACCTAAGCAGAGATTGACGTTGGTGCAGAAACTCATTACCAATTGGTTGATTACTGATCCACATTTACTAGATAATGATGATGATGATGATACGACGACAACATCCACAAAGGAACGTTATAATTACCAAGTATCCAACCAAAAGAACTTGAAATATATCTACTTGTTTGGTGGAAGATGGCATGTGGTGAAGCAGGCACCTATAAGTGTAGGTACTTTCATATTGATTGCAGCACTTGGCATATTATATTGTGTATTTGAGAGTAAATGGATATGGTATAATTTAAGTCCAAGCTTAGTTATATTGTTAGGCTATTTTGGTGTATTATCCATGCTACTATTTGTCAAGGCTTCAACTTCAGATCCAGGAATTTTACCTCATAATATTCATTTACCTAAATTACATAACTCACAAACCAAATCAATTAATGATCCACCCAAGGAATATTTCAATACCATAAAATTACCATATTATAAGGATGTTAAGAATGGTGTCATAATAAGGTATTGTCCTACTTGTCATATATGGAAACCACCTCGTACAAGCCATTGTTCTACTTGTAATGTGTGTGTTAAGCTTCATGATCACCATTGTGTCTTTCTAAACAACTGTGTGGGATATAGAAACTATCAATATTTCCTTTGGTTCATATTGGTGGTAAATATATCAGATATTCTTTTAGTCGTCCAATCATTTATTCATGTGTTTCATTATCGATTAGTCACAGATTCAACTATCCATTCATTCCGTCATTCGATTGCGAAATACCCAGTTGCTTTCTTGTTATCATTATTGGGATTAATTAGTCTACAATTTCCCATGGCACTACTAGTATTCCATCTTTACTTAACGTCACGGAATATAACAACACGAGAATATTTAAATTATGTAATGGGTAAACATCAACCTGAATTTGTCAATGTATTCGATTCAAAATCAATACTATTAAACTTATATATAAATTGGATAAGTAAACCTCGAGGGAATTTGTTGGTACGTCCGATGGATATCTATGATGAACATGATATACGGTATCAACATGTGGAACCTTTAAGATCATTTGGAGTTTTATAGATAGAGTATATAATAATTTGCAATCATAAAAAAACATTAATTAATAACAGGGGAAATAAAAAAAACTATTATATTTTGCGCAGCAGCAGGCAACGAAATTCTAAATTTGATAGACAGGGTTTATTAATAACATTTTACAAGCAATACTATAAGAAATAATATATCTTATATCGTCCATGAATATATGACAATAAGAACAAAGGAATAATAAAACAAAATGGGATTAGAACGAATATTCCCATATTCCAGTCTGAAGCGTCAACGACAGCAGGAAATACAACAACTACAGCAACTCCAACAACAACAACAATTAGAAGACCTACAGTTTCAAGAACAGGGCCCTTCCTTTTTGTCACGACCGGGAGCTTATGATGGCGACTTAGAAATGTCGATTATATCCAATAGTAATTTTGATTCAGGATCTCAACCTCGATCTCGATCGGAAGTGAATCAAATATTGACACCAGATGGTGCTCATTATGATCTTACCCAACAGTTCTATAGTCGAACCACACCTCAGAAGTTGATCACCCTACCCAAAAAAATGTTCAAATGGGTATATTCTATCAGTTCAATTATATTTGCCATGTTGACGTTGGGATTTGTTGCAGTGACTCCAATAGATGTGATTGTACAAACTACAGGTGCAAGTTTTAGTGGGGTTAAAATGTTCATTGTGATATCTGTATGTGTCGTGTTTCTATTTTTATCCATTATTATATACTTATCCAGAATATTCCAGTATAAAATCGCCATGAATGAAATCCCCACGTATTCAGTATATATTCCAGAAGCTCATGATTTCCCCAAGGGAGTATATCAACTAATAGATGATGAATTAAAAAGATGTATTGGAACCATTACCTTAAAAGCAGGCCCATTATATAATCCACTGGTTACAATTAATCATCCTGGGATATCTCCACCCCAATATATTCAAGAAAGACACAAGCTGGGAGAATCAGGAACATTATTTCCTCCCGAAACAAGTTATGCTGATGTGATTCGAAGTTTAGGAGATAAATTCTTATTTGATTCTAAAGCATTCACACAAACTAATTTACCCCAAGATTTAACATTTCGAGAAATTGTAATATTCCTTAGTAAAGTATATGATATTAAGGGACCAAGTTTTGATCCTAAACAACCTGATTTGAAATTATTAATTGATTTATATGAAAAATTCCGATATAGTAGTACTTTAATTGAAGAAAATGATTTATTTCAATTTATAATTGAATTTGATAAATTAGGTCAAACTTGGCATGGGAATTATGAAGCTAAATTAGTTGAACCATCATCAACATTCCATAAAAGACGGAAATCATCTACAAAAGCGAATGAACTAAATGATGAGGTGGATGATTTGATTCCTCCCAGTAACGCAACAAGTCAAAGAAGAAGAAGAAGTTCATCAATTATGTTTCAGGATGATGCAAACAAACTCTTTGGCACAGACACTGACTATTATTTACCGGAAGACGAGGAGGGAGAATATGATTACCAATTTTATCATTATCAAGCCGAGAGTGGATATTTTAATCAAATTGATGGTGAAAATGATGATAATTATGATAAAAGTTCATTTGATTCAGTTAAGAGGAAGGCATCTATAGTACCATCTAATTCATCATTGAATTCATCAAGGTCATTTATGAAGAATACGAAATTTTCCATGACCCCCATGACTCCCGTGTATAATAAGGGTGACACTGCTTCAATTAATTCATCAAGATCAGTAATTAAAAATAGACTTGCCAATGGGAGCAGTCTAAAGAAACAAAATATGCTTGGAGATAATGCATCGATGTCTTCATCCAAATCGGTCATGGTTAGGAATAAATCAATGGTCACTATGCCATCAGATGTATATTTGAGTTTGAAATATGAAGAGCCAGGCTCAGCCAGCTTGAGAAGGAACAGTGGATATTTAAGTGATTCCGAACATGAGGTGAATGAAAGAGAAGGAGGAAGAGGTCTGGGAGAGGAAGAAGAAGAAGAGGATGTATATCTATTCAGGAACAGGAAGCGATCTACTGCTACTGATTAATAGAATTGATAAATATAAACAATTTTTTTTATAGTATTTTATTTATATACCCAGAATATCACACTCCTCCCATTATTGGATCTTGCCCGATTTTTCTTCTAAATCTGTTATATATCCTTTTGATGGGCCTCTTTTCAACAGATGTTTATATATATGTATATACATTCGATCACCCATAAATTCTTATTAGTTTGCCCTTGGTTTTACTAACCCATCGTGGACATTATAGTAGACAATAGTTGAATCGTCATTAATTATAGCAATGACCACATATTTCGGCCGGATACCATCTATTTCATGTATTTGTACAAACCAACTTTCAATTTCAGATGTTCCCAACTCTTGATTGAGTTGTCTGGAAGTTGTGGATTGAGGAATTATCCACTCTACTTGCTTTGAAATGGGTGATAACCCAGATATGATTTGGTTGGTATGGATCTTGACCTTCGACCAGGAATTATAATGGATCAAGTTTAATTTCACTTGGTCTACTAAAGACGTTGTCGACTTACCATCATTATTATCAATATCTACCATTGTTTCATCGTTCTGCCCTACAAACCACACAGTTAAGTAAATTCTAGAATAAATGTCAAGCATTATATACAGAGCAACAAATGTCGTCTCTAGATTTGGTGCGGCGGTATGAGTGATTGATATATTTACTTAAGAGAGAGGAGGCCAAGTTGTGCAGTAACAGTAATAACAGTAATAACAGTAATAACAGTAATAACAGTGATGACAGTTTTTGAGTACGATTACAATTACTTGATGAATAGGGTTAGTTGGCACTTGATGTGACAAGATGGTTTAAAGCTTATAGATACGATAGTTTTGTAATTTAAGGTATGTGAATTTGAGAGTGAATAAAAAATTAATTGTTTCAATAAACAAGAGAATTTAAAATCTCTTAATAATTAAAAACAAACTTGTATCCATGATAGATAAATAAGAGGAATAGTAGAATTTGATTGATAATTAACAGTAACTGTTATAAAAGACGATATGAATCCACGACAAAAAATCGTCGTGTATTGATCAAAATCAAAAAGCTAAAGAACCACTTTATAATCATTACTTTTTCATATGAAGTTTGCCTTGAATTAAATCACATTATAATTCATGGTTCTATTTCGTGTTATGCATAACATGCGTATAGTTGAGGACGATACATCAATTGATGTTGATTTCATATTGAAAGTAGTGGTCATGAAAGCTTACGA